>JBBPFP010000060.1:2737072-2749585 GCA_037974795.1 Kaempferia galanga | reverse complement strand
ATAAGTTACCTATACCTACAGTTTGTATATGTGTAGCTAAAACTTACCGTGGGTATATGGCAATTTTCTTGTAGTGGTGGGAGCTTTAGGCAGCTCCGTTGCCTCCTCAGGGAGGACCGGTATGTGATCTGGCCGGTCGGGCCCTCCGCTCGGTTGGGCAAAATGCACTTGTAGTTATGCCAGTTGAGCGTGTGGTCTGTATGCCTCATCAATTGCCACGTGTGCTCGTGCCAACTGCCATGTCACCTACCACATGCCCTCTGCCACGTGTTGCTCTCACCTATCATTGCTGCTACGTTGACATCCAAGCCCTCTGCTACCTGGTGCTGTGGGCCCTACTTGCCTTACCAGATCAATTGCTAAGATTGAAGAGGCCTAAGTACTGGCTTCCAATGGCGAGGGAGAAGTCCTTGGTGGGAGATGACGAAGAAAATGCCATGGCCGCTGAGTTGGGGATTGACGGAGATGATACTGAACGTGAAGGTGGTGGAGAAGGAGAAGATATAGCGTTGGAGGGGTTTCTGAAGTTGAACTTGGAGGTATGGAAGGCACGGTGGATGACCTACTTGGTGGTGTTAGTGAGCATCGAAAGGCCGATGGGGGTTATTGACCCGAGGCCTTGAAGGGTGAGGTTCATGCCGAGGAAGCCATTGAAGAGGAAATCATGAAAAGAAGCGAGGTTTTGGTGGAGAAAGAAGAAGTAGAAGAAGAGGAGGAAGAGACAAGTCTTTAGGGGCATTGGTTAATTGGCATATTTACTAGTCTTTGGAATTTGAAACCAAAATCTAACTAGTTTTATCAAGGCATTTGGTATCGGTTCAAACTGCATATGTTGGTCATAGTTGATTGATCTATTTATTATAAATAATTATCTTTGACTATTAATTAGATTATATATGAAGTATCTTGGCTATTAGATTATGAAATACGGGTTGGTGATAGTAGTTATTAGAAATAATTATTTTTGACCGTTAGTAAAATTATGAAATAATTCTTAGCAAGCTACTTTAAATTGACACATTGGCGGTTGGAGGTGTTCTTCTTTCCAACTTCTTGTCTTTGAAAACTTTCTCGTTCTCGTGTCATCATCAAATACCTTTTCAACTTTGACTTTAGCCTATTTATGATAATTACAGATGGAACCAAATAGGGCGAAGCTAAATATGGCCTTTGGTTAGTCGGGTCTAAGTTAAGTCATCTTAGCCAAAGGACACGTTCGGAGGAGACATTAGGAGTAATATAATTAATTTTAAAATATAATATAATATAATTTATATTATATTATTATATTATAAAATATGTTGTATGTAATTTTAATTATAAGTGATTATATTTTTTTATTTGGTATTAATTATTTTTTATAAGTAATGTAATTTATATTATTATAAATTGATAAAAATATCTTGTGACCTTTGTGAGTAGTTGGCCCACAGTTGTTTGCAACGGCGGGGGCCGGTAGGCGGCAGTGGTCGTGACGGGTAGCCGGCGGCGGTGAGCGGCCGACGATGAATGGCAGTGGGCGACGACAATGAGCGGCCGACGACGATTGGCAGTAGGCAGTGGTGCTGAACGGCGACGACTGATGACGGGTGGCGGCAGGCGACGGGCGACGGGCGGAGATGGGTGACGGGCAGCAACCGGCAATGACAGGCGGTGCCTGACAGTGACAAGCGACGGGCGACGGGCAGAGACTGGTGGCAACCCAATGAGAGACGAGGGAGATAGTGTTGGTGAATTTGTTCGGACGTGATTTGATGAGATAAGTTAGAGGTATTTTTGATATTAAATATTGGATTGTATTGTACTCCGGATTACATAGTATTTATTTTGTAACGTAGATCATAAAAGTTTGTAATCTAGATTATATTATATTACATGATTAAAATTATACTAAACAAAATAATCAAACTTATAATATAATCTGATTACATTATAAGGCAGATTACGCCTATCAAACATACCCTTAATGTGAAAGAGAAGACAGTATGGTTAGTTGGAGTATATCCTTGATAATCTTGATTATCTTTTTATGTTTATCAATGCAAACTGTATTTAATTTAGATAAATAATGATTTTCAAGTAATGATCCATACCACCAGACATGTCAGTGAATAGCATGCAATCCGGAATTAGAATATCTCGATAGATTTTGGTCTTAGTTTATTTTTTTAGAAACTCATATTTTTTTCATTTTTTAGAAAAATAACTTTTAAATATTCTCAATTTTTTTTATAAAATAGTATCTCTTTTTTAGAAAATACGTATAAAAAAAATACCAACAAAATACTATTTTTTCAAAAAATCACATTTTCATAGAAAATAAAAATAGAAAATGCTAAAATGCCCCTAGGTTCTTTATGATTCAGGGATTAATAAAATTGTTTAGTCAAAAGTATTCCTCTATATTTACACTTTGGGACAAAAATACCCCTAAAATTTTCATAACAGAAATTTTATTTCAAATTATAAAAATTAAATTAAAAATTTTAAAAATGTGATATTTTATTTAAAAATATTATATATATAAAGAAAATTAAAAAAATAGTAAAAAATAGTAAAGTTTAAAAACGAAAAAATAATAATATGTATGGCTAATTTTATAATCTAAGGTAATACAGTAAAATATTAAATTAAATTACACATTAAAATTTTTAAATAAATAATTTTTTATTATATTATCTTACTTGAATTAAATAATATTAAATAATATTTTATTCAGTGTACTTTTAATTATATAATTATCTAATAATTATATAATTAAAATTATATATAATAATTTAAACCAACTCACCCTCCCTGCTTGACCGAGCTCTCGATGAAGAAAACTCATCACAAACCGACCTCGCTGCGAGTCGACCGGATCGAAAGCCGATCTCTCCCGAAAGAACTCGTCGTAAGTTGACTCGACCGACCTACCTAGAAACTGATTCACTCGAAAACGACCAGCCGAATCGTTAAAAGCCAAGCTGATAAACCGATAGAAGTCTAGTCTTGTCAATCCGTCAAAACAACTACGCGACCGATTGTCATTCGATCTCTTGATCTGGAATCGGATCACGCCAATGATGGAGTGAGCTTGAATCATCGATGGCACTGATACAGAAATATTAGAGGCAGTGGCCAGAGACGAAGTGGTCGGATACGACGCGACGTAGTCATCGAAGCCGTCGCTGTGGAGAAGAGCAAGACCAGCGCTGAAGCTCTCGTCCATGTCCGCCGGCAGCAGCAGCTCCGGGAGACCCGCCGCGCCGCCCTCCAAGTACCGAACTGCCTGGCGCATGCTCGGCCTGCACGTGGGCAGCGGGTGCGCGCACAGCAGCCCGACCTTCAGCACCAGCTCCACCTCCTCCGCGTGCTCCTCCCCGAGCCTCGGATCCCTCGCGGCAGCTATTGATCCCTTCCGCCAGTGCTCCAGCACCCAATCCGCCAGCACCAGCTCCTGGTCGCCGTCGCCGTCGCCGGCGCCGACCCAGTCCACCGGTCTCCTCCCGCACGAAACTTCCAGCGCGAGGATCCCAAACGCAAACACGTCGGTACTGGCGGAAGCCCTGCCGGTCCGAGCAAGCTCCGGCGCGAGGTACCCCATGGTTCCGACGATGCTGGTGGTTTGCAGATCGGTTCCGTGATCGTAGAGTCTCGCGAGGCCGAAGTCGCCCAACCTCCCGTTCATCTCGTCGTCGAGTAGCACGTTGCTGGCCTTGATGTCTCTGTGGACGACGACTTGCTCCCAGTCCTCGTGCAGATAGAGGAGGCCCGCCGCCACGCCTCTGATGATCCGAAACCGAGTCGCCCAGTCCAAACCAGGCTTGGCTTGGCCGTGCAGGAGCTTGTCCAGACTTCCATTGGGCATGTAATCGTAGACCAGCATGAGCTCTCCCCGGCGACGGCAGTAGCCGAGCAGCTGCACGATATTCCGGTGACGGAGACGGCCCAAGCTCACAATCTCTGCTATGAATTCCCTTACGCCCTGTTTCGACTCGTGCGACACTTTTTTCACGGCGACGTCCGATTTGGAGCTCGGCAGCAGCCCCTTGTAGACCCTCCCGAATCCGCCGACGCCGAGCAGCTCCCTGTCCCTGAAGCCATTGGTGGCGTCGTACAGATCTTTGTACGAGAACCTGCGAGGACCATACTCGAGCTCCCAGTCTTCGAGGTCCTCTGCATACTTCATCCTCCGTCTCACGGCGAGCACAACGATGCAAATGAAGATCAGGACCACTCCGGCCGAAGCCAGAGGCAACACGATCTCCAAGACTCTTGATCTGCGGGTCGACGGGAAACGAGGGAGCGGAGGAAGCAGGGAGTAGTCTAGAGCTGGAGCTGCGCCGTTCGTGCTGAAGCTCCAGCCGCGAATGCAGTGGTGGGTTAGGAAAGGGCCGGTGGACGATGAGAAACCGACGAACATGGAGCCTGAGAAAATCGCAGAGAGATCAATGTGCTCCGTCAAGAGAGGTTTCTGTGGTTTGGCCATGGGGATCGGAGCTAAGGTGACATTCAGCTGCATCTCTTCGCCGTCATAGTCAACCCAAACTTGCAGACTTTGGCCGCTGATGAGCGTTAAATTGGTGTGCAGTCCGCTGCCGTCGGCGTAGTAACCGGCAGGCGACGACCAACTCGACGTCAAGCTGTTGATGTCGATTCCGACGTGGTTGTCGTTGATGTCGCTGAATTCAGGGTTGAGGATGGTGTCGAGCTCGATCGCGAAGATGCGATTGGTGGAATTACCGTTGTTGCTCAAGTTTAGGATTCCCAGGTACTGACCTCCTGTAGCTAGGGAGAAATCCTCCGTGGGAGAGACGACGAAGGCGATCCCATGGCCGCTGAGATTGGGGTCCTCGGAGACGATGCCGAAAGCAAAAGTGGTGGAGAAGGAGAGGGCCGAGCCACCATTAGAATGGTTTCTGAAGTCGAGCTTGGAAGGGCGGAACGCGTGGCCCATGATATCCTTTGTTGCGTTGGTGAGCACCAGGAGGCCGCCGGGCGTTACCGACGCGACGCCGGCGAGAGTCAAGTTCGCGCCGACGAATCCGTTGAAGATAAACTGATCATCAGATGCGCCGGCGGCGAAGGCTGCGAGGTTGATGTGGAAGAAGAGGAGAAGGAAGAACAAATCCTTGAAGAACATGATCTTAGCGATTGCTTGAGGAAACTAATCATCGATCAATTACTTCAAGGCCAAGGTTAGTGATTTCTTTCCTAATCTCTGAGACACCGCACTTGTTTTCTTTGCCTGATAGCGACAAGTTTGACTTTTCTTTTGAGCATCTAGACAACTTAGAAAGCAAATTTGACTTGCCTTCTGATTCAGCTGGTTGATTCTGGAGAACATAGAGCGATCTTTTTGAAGCGGTAGAAGAATCTATAGAGAGGAATATGCGATACTATCTGTCGTGACCGCCGGAGAAGACGATGGAAACGAGGAGACATGCCCGTTAGAACTGTTCCTGCTATGCGGCGCGAAGCCGGTGAAGCTCAGGTGAGTTGGCTCCAGATCCGGCGGCGTCAGATCCCCCTCCAGGTACTGCACAACTCGGCGCATGCTCGGCCTCGCGGCAGGCAGCGGGTGCGAGCACAGCAGTCCGAGCTTCAGCACCAGCTCCACCTCCCCCGCCGGAAACTCATCCCCCAACTTTGGGTCTGCCGTTGTCAGCGCCAGTCCCTTTCGCCAACTCTCCGACACCCAGTCCAGCAAAACAGGGTACTCGGAATCGGCGGCTAAATCCACCGGCGTCCTTCCGCATGCGACCTCCAAGAGGAAGGCCCCGAACGCGAACACGTCGGCCGTGGTGGAGGCCTTCCGGGTTCGAGCGAGCTCCGGCGCGAGGTATCCCATCGTTCCCATGACGTGAGTGGTCTGCGGATCGGTTCCGTGGTCGTACAGCCTCGCCAGGCCAAAGTCGCCCAATCTTCCGTTCATCGCGCCGTCGAGCAGCACGTTGCTGGCCTTGATGTCTCTGTGGACTACGATTTGCTCCCAGTCCTCGTGCAGGTAGAGCAGCCCCGATGCGACGCCTTTGATGATCTGAAATCGCTCCGGCCATCGGAGAGCAGGCCGGGCCTTGTCGTGCAGGAACTTGTCGAGGCTGCCGTTGGGCATGTAGTCGTAGACCAAGAGTAGCTCCCCCTTGCGCCGGCTGTATCCGAGCAACTGGACGAGGTTCCGGTGGCGGAGGCGGCCCATGCTGACGATCTCTGCTATGAATTCCTTCATCCCCTGCCTCGATTCATGGGACACTCTTTTGACGGCAATCTCCAGCTTCGACTTCGGCAGCAAGCCTTTGTAGACCCTTCCGAATCCGCCAGCGCCGAGCAGCTCCTTCTCCCTGAAACCATGGGTGGCATGGAACAAATCCTTGTAGGAAAACCGATGAGGGCCGAACTCCTTCTCCCAGTCCTCATGTAGCTCCGCGTACTTGTTCCTTCGCCTCACGGCGAACACGACGGCGCCTGCGGCAATTAGAACGAGCGCTGCCGAAGATAACGGCAGTCCGATTTCCAAAAATCTCGACCGGCCATGGCCTCTGGTGCGAGGGATGGACGGCAGCAGAGAATGGTCCAGAGCTTCAGCAGCGCCGTCGAGCTCGAAACTCCAGCCGAGAATATAGTGCGACGTTCGGAAAGATCCAGTGGAGGCGGAGAACCCGACGTACATAGCATCCAAGAACACCGTTGTCAGATCCACCGCCGTCGACAAGAGAGGTGTACTTGGCTTCGCCATCGGAGTCGGAACCATGGTGACGTTCAGCCGCATGCCTCGGCCGTCGTAGTCCACCCAAACTTGCATGGCCCGGTCAGCGATGAGGCTCATTCTGTTGAAGGAGCCAGTGCCGTCGGAGAAATAACCGGCAGAGCTCGAGCTGTTCGATATCACACTGTTGATGTCGATCCCGACGTGGTTGTTATCGATATCTCCAAGCTCAGGGTTGAAGAGCGTGTCGAACTCGATTGCGAAGACATGGTTGCTGGAATTTCCATTGTTGCTCTGGTTGAAGAGGCCGAAGTACTGGCTCCCGAGGGCTCCGGCGAAGTCCCTGGTGCGGGAGACTAAGAAGGTGAGGCCATGGCCGCCGAGGTTGGGGTCCTCGAGCGTGGTGCCGAAGACGAAGGTGGTGGAGAAGGAGGAGACTGTGGCATTGGAGGTGTCTCTGAAGTGAATTGGCCGAGAAAGGAAAGCGTGGCCCCTCGCCTGCTTCGTGTTGTTGGTCAATTGAAGCAGACCGCCGGAGACGATGGCCGCAGTCCCGTCCACGGTTAGATTCGCCGACAGGAATCCATTGAAGGCAAACCCATCCCTGCCAGCACTGCTCGCGGCTGCAAGTTCAGATCGGCGGAGGGAGAGGGAGAGGGAGAGGAAGAGGAAGAGGCACAGCAAATTCTTGTGCGACATGGCGACAACGGTGAGAGACAGGCGTCGATCAGGGCCCTTTGTCCTAGCGCAGCAAATTCTTCGTGTTATAAGAGCAGTTACCCATGTAATACGTTGGAGGAGAAAAGTCAAAACTGTTCAATCATTTTTTGCAAAAAGTCAACACGGGCCATAAGAATATTAGAAAATCTAGCAGACTGTGTTGTCTGTTTCGATCAAACTCGCATCAATTTAAAATAGTGATAATTTTGATGAAGCGAGTATAGTCTCCGGTCGTGAAAGTCTGGCTGTTCTTTAGGCATTTTGATTGCTATTTTTCAAATCAACTTATTTCTAGATGAGCTGTATTAATTTATTTGGGCACAAATCAAAATTAAAAAAGGACATTTTTTATTTTTATTAATATTTAAAAACATTTTATATTAAAAATTATTAAAAAGGAATATATAGTATTTTTCACCTTAAAATTGCTAAACACAGAATAATTTTTTTTATATATGTCAAAATTGTTATAACTTAGAGATCAAAGTCACTCTTAAATTGATCAAACTGCTTAAAATGATGTAATGTTGTTATAAAGTGGAGTAATTTGCCCTGAAGTAATGGTAAGATATTCAAATAGATAACTAAAGGTTAGAGTTTCAGCTGCGATCTATTATAGAGGATTTTTTTTCTCACTGCAAAATGGTGACTTAAAACAATTGATTAGTTTTGATTTAAACTTTTATAATATGGAGTAATATAATTAAAATTATTTAGAATATTTTTTTATCTAAATTGCTCTATGTTGTGTTAATTTTGTCTAAATTATTATAACATGAAGCAATTTAAACTAATTGCTTCATGTTAAAACTGCTATAATAATGTTGAACTAACCAAGATAATTTTTTTTTAAATAGGATGGGATATGTTTAAATATATATATTTTCATAAGAGTCCTTCTGACTCAAATTGTCATAATGCGGAGTAATTTTTAATTATATGGAGCAATTTGATTAAAATTTTTTAGAACAATTTTGACCTATAGTTTACTAACTTTGTCTAAAACAATTGCAACACGGAGCAATTTAACCATAAGGAACTTTAACTAAAATTACTCGTAGTAGTTTGTGCTAAAACTATTCTAATAATATTGGTCTGGTAAGACAAAAATGATCATTTAAAAAAAAAACCAAAATAAACAATGCAACTAACTCCTGGTATCTGCTGCTATAACAGTAGAAGCTATTTAAAATCACTTTGAAACAGTGATAGAAGTTATTATGTAGTTTTTTTCAACTCTAAGTTCTAACTATGAATTCTATATTTATCCTAAATATGTTGTAATAATTATTTGATAGTATTTATATGGTATAAATTTTAAATCTCTAAACTCACCCTAAACACATTGTACTTGATAGCTTCTACGTGTTGTAACAGCTATCAATAGCTACTAAAACAATGCAGGGTCAAGAGATATTTTTAAGATAAAATCACTAATGGAGCACTCATTTAATTTAATTATTTTTTTTCGAAAAGGGGATGTTTGATGCTACACTTAATTTGGGGCTCCCATTTCATGTTGCCCAAAATAAAATTTAGGGTGAGTTGTGTTTTATACATTTTTTCATATCAGCCCTTTTGATGGGATTATTATTAGGCCAATTGAGCCTATTAGGCAGTCAAGATAAAACTTATAAATTGATCCAGATAACGATGAACATGAGCCACATTGCTCGTTGCCAACAGTTACAGACACAGACATCCATCCTCTAACATCCATACCAACGTCCCCATCAAGGGTCGTGCCATCGAAAGCACCGCCACCCTCGCCAACTTGGTTTAGAAAGTTTTTTCATGTTTATCATACACAAATCAAACGCAATTAGTGCATCAATCGCATCTCTAATCTAATTTTAAAATATTAATATTTTTAACTAAACATCAAGACACATCAAGCATAAACATCAAAATTTATGACATATGGATAAGGGACAAATAAAAGACATTTAGGGTACGATTGCTTGTAATATAATATATATACATTACATTATAAGGATGATTATTTTTATTTAGTATCATTTTAATTTTATAATGTAATCTCGATTATAAAAATTAATAATCTTTTACATTCTGAATTATAAAATAAATACCAT
This sequence comes from Kaempferia galanga, assembly GCA_037974795.1. Classification (NCBI taxonomy): domain Eukaryota; kingdom Viridiplantae; phylum Streptophyta; class Magnoliopsida; order Zingiberales; family Zingiberaceae; genus Kaempferia; species Kaempferia galanga. The sequence goes on along the minus strand of JBBPFP010000060.1, from coordinate 2,740,084 downwards.
GTAATCTGGATTACATTCCAACACAAAATTTAATATGTAAAAAATACTCAACTTACCTCATCAAACCGCACCATAATAAATTCGTCGACACCAACTCCTTCATCGCTCGACCCCTGCCTTCGCCGCCCGCCTCTGCCGGTGGCTGCCGGCCGACCGCCGATATTTTTATTATTTTATAATAATATAAATTATATTATTTATAAAAAATAATTAACAACAATCAAAAGAATATAATTATCCTAGTAATTAAAAATTACATATAACACATTTACAAACATATAATATAATAGGAATTACATACTATTATTTATAATTTTAAAAGTTTTCATAAACTTTATTTTTAAATTCTCACCTTCCATTATTGCTAATTGACATGCCAACATTAACCCCTCGACTCGGAATGCCATGGTGCCCGAATAATCCAACTCTTCGTCAAAAGATTCAGGGAACCTCTTTAGCCTAAGTGCCCGAGTGATTCTACTTGAAATTCCCTGACCCAAATACCCTAGCTCAGACTCGAGATTAGTACGTATGAGGTACTTTGAAATAGATGTTACGTGGTCTTAAGATTCACGCATGCTCTCCCATAAAGAGGGGTACTCTACCATAACCTATAACTAAAATTAAGCACTTAATTAAGTCCCTAGAATCCATCCACAAGCCAGGGTTGGCCCACCATGGGCCCAACCATTTCAATTTATTTTCCACGAAATCTTTTAATTCAAAGCAATAGAAAATGCCATTTCATTCTTTATTTCCGTTCTGCAGTATTCTTCTTCGTAGCTTTAATATCATAAAAACTAATAATAAAGTTTTCATGAGTAGCGACGTGAATTAGGAGAAATATAAAAATTATGCAAACTTAAATCCCATAATCTCGGAAACCTATAGGCCTCCGAGTGGATCCAGCTGCTGGTCCACCTCAGACAAGGGATATAACTAAGGTAAATATTTTCTTTATGTGTTAGTCACTATTTCAAGTGCTAGTAGTCATTCGTGATTTACCTCCTCTGTATTGACCCTGGGACCGGTTGACGGGGGCACTGGGAGCTAGCGAAGTTGCCTTTTGCAACCAATTTTTAAATCCTTCGTCTCTACGATGATAAATGGAATATTCACGTACTTTTAGGACGATGCTATGGTTAAAATTTGAGAATTTATCATATGAGATTAAGAGGTCGAAACTCGACTCATCCGAATATGCCTCCCCCATGTCTTAATCATTTACACTAATGGCTAGTAGTCACCCATGATTTACCTCCTCTGTGTTGGCCGATTGGTAGAGGCGCTAGGGGCGAGCGAATCACCTTTTACCACATAGATGGAATATTCATATTTTTACGATAATTAAGATATAAAAAGTTATCATATAAAATCTTAGGGTTAAAACTTGATATATTCGAGTATATCCTCCTTTATACCTCGATCACTTACATTAATTGCTAGTAACTACTCGTAATTTATCTCCTCTGTATTGGCCTAGGGATGGATTGACGGAGCACTAGGGGTGAACGAATTGTCTTTTAACACAATAGATTAAATATTCATGCATAGAGTGTTGAGACATACGGTGTTATCATATTACGTTATGGGATTGAAATTCAGCGCATCCAAACATGTCTTCCCTCATGCCTTGGTCATTGCACTAATAGTTAATAATTGCTCGTGATTTACCTTCCCTATATTTGCTTAGGGATGGATTAGTAAGGTGTTAAGCGCGAGTGAATCACTTTTTAATTACTATAATAGATCAAATATTCATTCTCCTATTTACCCCATTAAAAAATTAGATATTTTCTATATGACTAATTTTAATCTTTACCTTTAATTATCATCATATTAAAAAAACATATTAAAATTAATATCATAATAAAAAACTATAATTAAATATTTATATAACCTACTTCTCACAAAATAGTCGGTGGATTTTAATTTTTTCTAATATATATAAATTAAAGTCTAGGTATCAGATTCTCTAAAAAATTTAATCTGTACATTCTTATATGTGTGATCATAATTCATAGGTGACAACTCACGTGACAAGTTGAGAAGCAACATTAAATCAATTTTTTTTAATCTCTCTTATTTCTCTTGCATGCAGACTATTCTTTCTCCTGCACGTAATATAGCACTGTTTTGAAAAAAACAACACTGTGCATAAAAAAACAACACAATGTAGCTGTTCTTTTTCAAAATAGCAACACCGTAGATCTGCTCTTTAACCTTTAAAAAACAACTCTACGGTAAAAAAATAGCTCTACTATAGAACTATTATTCGGTAGAGCTGGTCTTTAAATAAAAACTCTACAATGTTGTTGTTTTGAAAAAACCTAGCTATGCTATTTTTTTCTCAACACAACGCTATTCTTTTCAAAGCACCGCTATACTGCATGTAGGAGAGAGAAAAGTCTGCGTATAAGAAAGAAAAGAGAGATTAAAAAATTGAATGAAACACTACATTATCTCACCACGTGAGATATCACCTATGATCACGCATATAAGAATGTATAGGCTAAAATTTCTCTCATATTTTTTATCACTCAATTTTATTAATATATTTTAAATGAAAAATAAAACAAATAAAACAAATTTGGAACTAAATTAAACTGCATTAAAATATATTATTGAAATAGTGAAATCAATAAATTTGAAAAATGACTTCTGCACGATTTACTAAGCCAACTGTTGAATGATGTTTACTTAGTTATCGAATCTTTTTTGAAATCTAAACCGAATTTTAGACTAAAATGGTGATAGCAATTATTGAAAATATTTAGAACATGTTCCTATACAGCCGATTAATTAGTAATTTAATTAATCGAAATTGTTCCTAATTTATTGAAAATTTGAGAGCATTAATCGGAAATGTTGACGAGCACGTGGCCATTTTTCCAGCAATCACAGACGGGGCAGGTGGCCGCGGCCGGACCGCAGATGGCGCAGGCGCAGAGGTGCCGGCAGGGGAGCAGCAGCACCGTCGGCTCCCTCTCCCCGCAGCACCGGCACGCCCTC
>JBBPFP010000060.1:2698290-2711106 GCA_037974795.1 Kaempferia galanga | reverse complement strand
AGAACTGCAAGAAGTGCGTTCAAAAAGATGTACTTTGCGAAGGGCCAATGTTCAGTTGGCACTGGAGTCTTGGCGTTGAGCATTTCCTGCCGTGACCTGTCTGGAGTTGTGTAGTTGAAGTGATACTGTCTAGCTGCAATAACCTGGTGTAAGGAGCATAGATAACGCGAAAGAGATGAATAAATAAAGATTAGAAACTTTTGGATCCAATGCTAAACAATTAATGCTTGTAATGTAACTCATGAATAGTTTCTTTTCTAGGACACATCTCGATATTTGGTCAACTTGATATGATATAGATACAAATCTAAACTACAGATTTCAGAAATTATAAAAATTAACACAAAAAACATAAAAACTCTAGGTAAAGAGCAAGGCAATCAGCTTACAGTAACTGTTAACCAATATGCATTGAATGGGATCACTGAAGAAATGTGAATACGAAGATTAACTACTTCCAAAGTTGAAATCTGCTTATTCGTGAAAAAGACACAGGTATATTGTGGTGAAATCCATAGACAAAGGCTCATGGTTGAGAATTAAATTCTCAAAAAAAAAAAGTGATTTATTAATTGTCACAAGGATCAAGCATAAGAAGCTTCATAACACATGAATAAATCATTATTACCTAAAGTAATGTACAGCTCCTACAGCAAACGGGACTGTTCAATATCAATCTTACTATTTAATTAGGAATCTAAACCCTCTAATAATCAACTCTTACTTGACTTGGTGAAATTCAAAATTAAATTACGTTAATATTATTTTTTTATTTTCAATTTATTAATAATTTCAACTTCTTATCTTTCTTAAATCACAGACGCAGAACCTAATTTCTATTATCTGCATCGCTACTTCTCGCCACCTCAATCTTCATCGGTTCATTATTGTTCTCTCCTCCCCTCTCCCTTTCTAATTTTTTCTACAACTTTCTTTTTTTTTATTCTTTTTTATATCACAATACATCAATCCATGTGTTTCAGCTCTTTTACATATCGATACAGCCGTATCAATGTATCTGTATCTCATCAATTCTTAGGGAAAATCACAGTCACATCTATCATCTCTGTATCTCATCAATTCTTCAAGTGATCCAAGATATTCTCACTACATAACTTGAGATATGATTAACAACCTAATTTCTACTTTATTTTTAAATTTACAGTGTTATAATCTTTATAGAATCCCAATATGTTTTTTTTATGAATTTTATTCTTGTGTTTCTTTTTAAATGTTGATATCTTTATATTTTATTTGATAAAATTTAGTTTACCTGCTATGTATGAATTTAGAATATTGTAGGTGTGATTTTATTTAGAAATTCAATTTCTAAAAAAATATCAAATTTTTATAGAATAAATCGTATTATCATTGAATAATATTGTTTAATTACTTGATAATAAATGTTTATTTTATAAAATTTATACATATTCATGCATTATATTACACACGTAATATGTGTGCATGATGGTTGATATTTAAGGTGAAACTCGACACGCCCGAGCATGCCTCCTCATCCCTTAATTATTTGCATTAATGGCTAGTAGTTATCCGTGTGATTTACCTCCTCCGTGTTGGCTCAGGGACTAATTGACAGAGGTGCTAAAGACGAGCGAATCATCTTTTGCCACACGATCACTGATATTTAATATTTTTCTCTCAATTGTCACTATGTGGCAGCCAATGAGAACAAATTTTAAAAAAAAAATAACAATACTAAACTTACCGCAGCCCGAATTCGCTGGGACACATGGAAAACAGCTCTCAGTTGATCATGATGCAAGTGGCAGAGGATTTTGATCTTCACCAAAAGAAGGAAAAAGGGTGTTTAAAAAAATGTGGTTACTAATGAAATCAAAAACATAAACTTCTGCATCAAAGTATAACAAGTGATAGAAAAAAACTCTCACACTGGCCACATACCAGGATATCCATAGGAAGAGATTCAAGCCTTGATTTGCTTTCAAATTCAACACTTTGTGGTGTTTTAGGTGTTGCTGGATGTGGTTGCAGTTTAACTTCATTTACCATTGGCTGAGATAGAACTCTGTTTGGAGAGGTCATTAGCGCATCGCCTTGAATAACATCAGCCTGAGTAAGTAGATTAATCTTCGCCATCTCTGTCTCCAGTACAATCCTCTTCTTTCCTATGTCAGTACACAACTTACTTGACATCTTGTTGGAACCCATTTGTGCAAGCGCACCAGGTTTTAGGTACTTGTTTTTACTTTTCTTCACTTTCACTTTCTGTTTTTGCTTGAAAGCCATGGGTTACAAGTGATAGAATGCAATTCTAACTTAGAAATATAAGTATGCTTCACCAGCCACTGATTCCTGTGATTCCTAGATATTTGGAAGAGGATAGTATTAAAACAAGTACATTGAAGCAAACAGAATGTCACAAATGATAAGCAAGGAGTTCTATAACAAATTTATAACATACAAGATTATAGTAAGGATTTGGAATAGGTACAAATATCAACAAAAGAATAAAGTCAACCGTGATTTTTTTCTATTCGTAGCAGCAACAAACTTAAAGTGGTTGAAACTAAAATCAAGCAGAATAGTTGAACAAACTAAAATTACTGCATTACCAAATGAGACAAGGCAGTAGGTATAACCAATGCTTCAGCATCAGTTGCTTAATCAGGATCAACTGGTGAATATGTTCTAAAACATAATCTAATACCAGTCCATTTATCAAAAATGGATCTAATTATCAAAACCATTGCTCTTAAGAGAATTTGTGAGATTATCTTCGCATACACATAATTATACATCATGGATGGCCATTTTCGTGCAGAGAGTAACATATTGAATTAACCCTCAGTTAGGTTACAATTAAAGATAGTTATTAACACGACTAACTTAATAACTTAATGTTAAATGTAGACTGCACTAGAAAAACATTGCCAAATCTAGTTCATCTAAGTTTAACCAAAATATACAACATTAATAAAGAGACTGTAAGACTTAAGGATCTAATTGATACAAAAAGGCATTATTAGTTTATTATTTAGAACAAGAATAAGTATAAATTACCGTTGGGATACAATCAAAATCCCATGTTAGAAAAATATTGAAAAAGATTGTGGGTTTAAAAAGATGTAAGATACCTCCATTAGCATTAGCAGGTTAGAGGTGACCAGATGCACATGCTTGCAGGGAGGCCCGAAGCAAGTCAGGGTGACTGGATACTTACAGGGAGGTCCAAAGAAGGCTAGAGGTGACCAAATGTGGATGTTTGCAGGGAGGTCCAAAGCAGGTCAGGGTTACCGAATGCTCGGAAGGAGACCCAGAGATACTTGCAGGAAGACCCAAAGCAGATCAAGAGTGGTCAGATACTTACAGGGAAGACCCGAACTATGAGAGTAATGGTGATCCTTCGTTTGAGAGGAGGATTATTGAAATACAATTAAAGTTCCATATTAAGAAAATATAAAAAAAAAATATATAGGTTTAAAAAAATATAAGATATTTTAATTGGCATGAGACATTTAGATAGAGTTCAAAATAAAATTATAAGAACTTATGCTTAAATTGGACACTACATAGTGATATGTCATTCCTTTTAGATACAACAACTACCTGCTGTGCTTATTGGTAAGTTTTAAAAACTTAAAAGAGGATATGAATAGATTCATATGAACATTACTTTATGTGAATCATTTTGTAAATACTAACACCATATGCACCGTCTATCTGTTCTATATACGATCAATACCAATCCGGACATGTACGAAACTGCACCTAACTAACAAACATCGAACATAATATCCAGAAAATTCAATAGAATTAAATAAGACTAAGAGTCATTTTCCTTTTAGAAACAAGTGCGTGCTCCAATTTTCTGAACCGCGAAATAGTTGAATCGAACAAACAAAGATAAATAATAATAGTAGCGCAACTGTTTAAGATGTGATCTTAAAGAGAGAAATCATCGAGAGGCTTACGATAAGAAATAGCGTTGCCTGCCTCACTCGCGACCAAAGGATCAAAAGCTCGCCTGTTAAAGCTGGCATTTATCAACAAAGCAGGAGATACCACCCATCAGTGCTATACGAGAAATCAAATCCCAAGATCCAAAAATTCAAACGCACAAGGCGTCAATAGGCTGCCGCGGAGGAGGCAAAGAAAGATCGAGCGCGATAAGTTTTTATCCTTCCATTTTCGAATTCGTCGATGCGCGCCAATATTTTGGGTGTCAACCGCGCAGGCTGCGAGCTAGATCGAAAACAGAACCCTAACGGACCTGAGGCCCACGATGGCAGAATCGCACCTTGCAAACGCCCGCCCATGGACGGGATAGTAGTGGAAGTGGTGGAGCTACGCCCTCAGCAATCGCCGCCAGATCGGACGCCCGAAAGGCCCATACCTTTCAAAAAAAAATAAAAATAAAATAAAAAACTCGTCCGTTTATTTTCTTTCTCTACGTAGTGCAAAGATAAAAAAACAATTAATTATACGTACACATCCTCTAGCATAATAGCGCCAAATCCAAAGTTATATGTCACAGACATCATCGCCAAACAACCATCTGATTCAAAAGATGTTCCAAAGTCAAATGCAATGAGCAGGTAAACTAACAAGCATGATCCATCACACAGCCATTTCAGTTAAATGAAACATCTCGGGATGGCATGAGACATGAATCGAGCATTTTGACAATTTGAGAAGAATATCTAAAGCAGATTCTTATCAATTACTGTCATTTCAAGAACAGAAAAGTCTCGTATAGCATCTGAATTATTTTTGACTTTATCAGAAATCATCATCATCTTCCTCTGCTATGTGCTTAGCAAGCTCCTGCTCTTGCTGCTGCCTCTCCCGTCTCTTCTCTTCACTTTCCTTCTCCTTGTTGGAGTTTGGCGGGAACCTAAGGGCTCTCACAGCTTCATTGTGCATGTTGAGGCAGAAAGTAATCCTGGAATTGAATGCAATCTGGGGTTCATTGGTGGAGTAGACGTCTCCAGTTTCCTTGGATACCATCCATCCATCAGCATGATCTATGGTTGCGTCTATTGCCCCATCTCTAATAGCTTTGGCTACAATGCTCTCCACGTCAGCCACAGGATTAGCAGAGTCCAATCTCAGCTTTCTAGCTACATCAGCAAGGGAAATCCGAGAGTATGAAATGCTAATATTGCGTAATCCAGTCCGTATAACATTGTGGCGTAATCTGACAATTAGATTGTGAGTCTTGTCTGAACTGAAAGTCCCAGAAAATTTCTCAGCGACTGTTCTAAATAACTCCAGATCTCCAATCCTGACAGCCTGAAACACAAAGTAGTTGTTAATATATATCTGATTGGAATATAGCTATGTTCTTCGGTGATCAAATACTCACATTAGTAAGCTCAAAATATGGAGACAATGCCTTTTTCATGCCTTTCTGCATAAAAACAGTTCTATCAGGGATCTCACCGAGCAGCAATCGGACAATAATAGCCCACTTGCTGCACTGAATTCGAAAACCACGAGCAGAGACTGGTGCTTTCCGAGCAGCTTGCAGGAGGCTCTCTTTAGCATCTGTATACTCCAACTGAATTGTTCGTATTTTTCCAAGGTAGAACAGATAACGACAGAACTGCAGAATATAGAAAAGAAAGTAGACAGATTACTCTTCTGCTCCTAGACTATTTATCCTGTGATACAACAAAACTAGCCATCTGGATGCCTTTTGATAACTAGAAAAAAACTACAAAGCCAAAAAATGTAATTTCACCACTTCGAATTACAGGATAAGTTTAATAGATTTAGAGTTTTGCCTGTTGATTTGAGTGTGCCTCAAAACGCGGTGCTTTTGACCTCAGCTTCTCTGCCTGGTCATACAAATTGTAATGGAGATAATTGCGAAGTAGAAGATTCAGAATGGTTTCCTGCACCTAGCCATGATGATTACCTTTCATAAAGAGTAAATGAAAAAACCTTTTTATTTGACCAACAAACCTGAGCCAGCTCATCTCGTCGCAAGGTTGTCATTCTATGCAAGGCAAGAAGGGTCCTGATGGGAAGAACAATGTTATATTAACCATAAGCTACAAGTTCCAACAATATTGTGAAGCAACGTGACATTAGTTCTGACAATGTTGTATTAACCATCAGCAAGAGACATTAGTTCTGGCAAGAAAGAAAACAACATGACATTGTGGCTCTGTGAGATCATATAAGTTGGTTCACACACCCACGAATTTCAGCAAGGCTATTGGTGAGCTCATAAGTGAATGAGTAATAGAGGTACAGACGCGAAGCTAAAACATCCACAATTCTTTGATTCATGTTCCATAGTCGAACAATGCTGGCAGAAGAACATGCTTTAGCCTAGGGCACAAGGAATGTTAAAAAATAAGACAATTTAAGATCAGGTTTAACAAGGAAATGAACAAGAATACATATATGATAAACATGCCTCATCATATCTCTTTTGGTCAATAAGAAATAAGAGCACGAGCAAGTAACAGTAAATTTCTATATCTGGTATAGAATGCTTGGCATATGTTTGGATTGATGAAGCTGTTGTGTCCATCTCCATGTCACTCTCATTTTCCTATAAGCGAGAAAGAAAACCCTAAATTAGTCAACTAATATATTCAAAAATACATTAGCAATCAACTTCTGCACTTCAGGACTTGGAGGTAGATTTCATACAGCATAAGCATTTTTTTTTATTTCATACAACATAAGCACATTTATCTAAAAAAGAGCTTCGACAAGAGAGAGAGATCACTGACCCATAACTCAATTTCGTCATATCTCTGTTGGAAGCAAACACAAGTTTATCTAATGTAAACCTTCATTTCTTCAAAGTTGAAATAACTGATGTACCACACTGCAACTTGGAGGTGGTTAATCCCAAACCTATTTATCTAATGCAAACCTTCATTTCTTCAAAGTTGAAATAATTAAAGTAGTTCACTGCAACTTGAAGGTGGTTAATCCTAAGCCTATTTAGGTAACCATCAATAAAATAAAAACACATGAATTCAATGACGACATCCATGTTGAGGAGGCAGCATCTGATGTGCAATGTGAGGTCGAGCCTGTCATAGAGGGGAACAATAGCAGCATTCTAGAGGAAGTGGAGTGACAATTCTGTAGAACGGTGAAGGTAGGTGTTGGGTCCTAGGATCGTGTCATGGTAATCCAAGTGATCAAAAGCAAATCAATTGTCAAGGTCACAACATTGTGGAAAGTAGAAAATGCAACATTGATTGTGCGTAGTCATAAGGAGCACCGTTGTTATTCACATCGCTTGTGGATCTGTTGTTGCTACTAAATCAATGACATACAATCAAGAAACTCAATGCTCGATTATGAGTGAAAAAGGGTTGCAGCGGACTCAATGCTCGATTATAAATGACAAAGGGTTGTAGCAGACAATCTCCCTAACTTAGTAGGTAGTTCTATCCACTATCGTCAATCTTAGATCTGCGCTTTCATAAAGAAGTGATAACTTTGGTTCATTAGTGAGGCAGCGGAACCAAGGATGTTTTTAACATCATTAATATATGGAGAATACTAGCCCTATAATTGTACAACAATGATTTTTGGAAGACGTTAAACTTTTCTTCTCCCTGTTTCTGTGTTTCATTTCTAGTCTATAAATACAAGTTATAAATCAAGACCCATGACTCCTGTAACTAAACAATATTCAATACCAGCAACTACAAATTCGTACTGATATTACATGGGCTGAATTTGGCACTATTAAGAGTGATTAGAAATTTAAGCAACTTCTGCTAGACATGGGCTGGGTTTGGCATATATCATAGAGTTACTATCCTCATATATAACATCCTGATTGCATCATATCCTGATTACATTAGACTCTAATAACTAGCAAAACACTGTCACGATTCCTTGTGCATAAATCTTAGAGATGACTTTTCTTAAACTCACCCATAGGGTGAATCCATGTAGACAACCCTCAAGTAGTTGGAATATATTGCCAATTGTCATTTTTCATACAATGCATGAATTATCACCGCTAGTAAGCCAAAGAGAAACACTTAATCTTTGAATAGCATCACAACGATGGAAACTAATTATATAAACATTTTACATCAGTGTTTACATGAACATTCAAACACCATGGCAAGAAAATAGGGAGGGTGTGAAAAGTTTGTTTGTTTCGTACCCTATTTAACAAGTATCCAATGCCTATAAATATTAAACTCTTACAGCTGGAAAAGTGTTAATGTATATGTAACAAGATAAATGTGAAGTCAGTGACAGTTAGCACGTAGATATGGAAGCTGTTTAACTTTAACATGTCAACTAGAACTTAAGAACTCTTTTTATTCAATCACCAAATGCTGCATGCCAAAGGTGTTGTTGATCAACAAGGCGCATATGCTTGCCTGTGATGTCATGCAGTGGTTCTGAAAAGACAAAAGCGGCAACTCATTGTACTATAAATACGCAAGCTATCTAGTATATCGCTATTATTAAATCCTTGGAGTTAAATAGAGAGCACAAAAAAGGAAGAAAAGAAAAGAAGCAGTTCTACATCTAATTAGAAATTAGCATAAACAAAGCCAAACAAAACAAAAAGAAATATATAGATCGACAAAACAAATGCAAATCAATGCATCTTTACAGCAGCAATATTAAACTAAACGAAATACATGCATACATACTACACCTGAACTGACGGACACAGTTTTTCAACTAATCAATAGCATAAGAATCACTACAAAATCCTAACCTAACCACAGAAACAAAGGAAAGGACCGTGCTACAATTCATACCTTCGGGAGAAATGACGAGAGCTTAGCAAAAGCTTCTGACCCCGGGTCAAGAACATGACCAAGAAAAGCAGACAACACCGACTCCTTCAGCTTCCGGCGGAGCATCATCGTAAGCCGTACCGCCCGTACGACGCGCCGCACTTCGCCTGACACAATTAGCGCAGCGATCTCCTTCAAATCTGAATCCATACAGCACAAGCAAGTCACACCACATTCCAACAAATCGAGAAAAGAATAATAAACTTCAGAGATCCAAATAAAAATTTCTGCTGTGCAGAGGTTAGCATTCGCACGATGAAGAGTGGAGGGAACGGCGGCGGATGCAACAGAGTTAGACGGCGTCTGGACCTCCTTCATCTCGACATCCGCAGTCATCTTTCCTTCTACTTACCAAAAAAAAACGAAATCAGGAAGGGAAAAAAAGAACAGATCAGAGATCAGCGAGAGTAAAGAAAGGAGAGTCGGAGAGAAGAGATGCAAAATAGATCAAAAACTCACCGAGAAAAGGAGGATGAGGCGGAGCAGACTACGTTTAGGTTAGCCTGAGCCTCTGCTTTCTTCTCAAGTAACTCCCCCCACCGCCTCCTCTGTTCGTATTTAGGATCTTCAAATGCGCGACGTCCGGATGAAGAGTGAACGGTGATGCGGTCGAGTGGGGCTCATTCTGTTCTGGTCTGATCGGATTTGACAATAACTCGCCGTTTGGGAGATCCCTCCCTAATCACTATAGTTTGGAAATATCATAGATTTCATAGAAATTAAATCGTAGAATGCCCATTTATAATCTAAATCATCTTATAATTTTATGTGGAACAGTCACGAGAGGAGACTATCAGGGGGGACAGATTTCACCTTTTTACTGAATAAAATATATAAGGGCCCTCATGGGCATAACTGAGGTGGTAAATGGATGAAAATTTGATACTCGAGGTTGAGGAGCTGGACCTCTAGGTTGGTGGGGTGTAAATCCCTACACCCCATATGGGCATAGTTGAGGTGGTAAGTGAATGAAAATTTGGCACTTGAGGTTGAGGGGTTGGACCTCTAGGTTGGTGAGGCGTAAATCCCCACACCCCATATAACTCACCCGCTCATCCACTTGCCTCCTCAATTATTATAATTTATCTTCTCTATGTTGGCCTTGGAATAGGCTAGCAGAGGTATCGAGGGCAAGCACTTCACCTTTTACCACATAAAAGAATATAGGATATCCAATTTGAATATAATAATGACTTTGAAATAGTGGAGAATTCCATGAGTTATTGTTTGGTTGGCTATATAATCGGGAGACATCTAGGAAGGGATAGAGTACAGCTGGTGGCTCGTAAATGGAGGGTTCCTTACAAATTTTGTATGCACAAAAGCAGAGGGGTAATTTACCGATTTGATATGGATGTGGACAGGGAAAATGTGCTCCTTGGAGGCCCTTATTTTGCCTTCGAAATCTCTTTATGTTTGAAACACATGCCTAGCTGTTTTCTTTTTTATGAGGACAGGAGGTTTATTCCAGCATGCATACTAATATGTGGGCTCCCTCCGGACTATTGAATGGCAAAGGTACTTAGTATAATTGGGTCTAAAGTTGGTAAACCGTTGTACACTAACAAGTTAACACGTACTTGAGAAAGGTTGACCTATGCTCGCCTCTTATTGGAGATTTTGGTCCTTGAGGAGAAGATCACAGAGGTACCAATAACATTGCCCACCAGTGCTCAACTTGATTTGAAGATAATATATGAAGTCATGCCCGATTTTTGTGATGATTGTCGAAGACTTGGACATCATAAGGATATATGTATGAATCATGGTCGAATCCTTAATCAAGAGGGAGGGGCCTTCTCATTAGCCTTCATCCACAAGAGGGAGGCAATCATCCTTAAAGGGGAGACACCCTTTGGTTTATCGAAGGAAGGAACAATAATCACATCATGTAATGGAAGATATTTTAAACCCAGCCGCCAATAGCATGAGATGAAGCATTGGGTCTGTAGATTATCAAGGGGGCAGTTCTACTGATCATGGATGCAACATCAATGAATTAAAGGCTAGGCAAAACTGGACAGAATCTAGAATAAGTTCGTGAAAACTCCTCCAGCTCACAACAAATAGGACTTGGGACAGTGGATGTAGTCCAAAAGCAATGCGATCGAAGTTTGTCCCTTACACTTTCCTTAGGCACACAGAATACGGCTAATACAAGTAAGGACATCTCAATTTCGATACCGTCAAATTCTGGAAGTCAAACAAGGAACTCCTTTTGAACCAAATGGAGATGGTCATCAAAGTGTGCAACAAATTGGTCACCAATTAAGGGTCCGAGCAGCCCGTACATCTCGTGGTCGATGAAAATAGATTCATGAAATATTAGGTCTTTCATAAAACATGGTCTATGAAGATATGCAATGAAAATTTTATAAGTATGGGAATGACTAACAATTTCACCTTTTTTAACCGAGGACGCATTTTGCTCTTATAGTGTAAAATACCATAAACGAGTTATATATAAACGAGTTAGGGTCGGTTTTGTGATATATCAAACTTGGAGGGGGTAATTGACAAATTTACACTTATATAAATATATATCTATAAACCCTTCGACCTGACCCTTCTCGCGCCGACGCCACCATCGCACGCGATCGCGACGACGCGGAGCCGCGACCGCCGCCTCCTTTCTCCGACAACGAGAGCGGCCTCTCCGATCTTCTCTCAGGTGTTTATCTCTCCAGAGCTAGGCCTTTCTTTTTCCTCTCGTTTACCCCACGGCAAATACAACGCAGTGGAGGTTTCGACACCAACCGGCATCGGCGACGCTTGCAGACGAGGTAAGGCTTCGAATAGCTTGGGGTTTCGATTCTTGTTGATCGAAGTTGTCGGATTGGTGGTTTCCTTGTGATCCGGTGGCTCGTTGTGGTTTTGGGATCAGCTATTGAACCTAATTTTAGGCGTATTCTGTGAACAGGGACAAGTAACCCTCCGAGTCTGGTTCCGGCGAAATTGAGGAGTTGTGCTTCCACCTCACGCGCGAGGGAGACCGTTTCTCTACCTGTTTGGTGGTTGGGATTAAGGTAACAACAGCTTAATAGGGGATTCTGGTTTCAGGATATAGATATAGGTTAAACTGGATGTTAGTGATGTTTCTTCTAATGAATCCAATGGATTCGGACAGATTAGGAATAATGGGAATTCTAATTATAGGTGAAGCTTAACAGTTGAGTTAATAATAAATTCCTAATTGCTTGTGTATTCATAGAAGTGATGAGATCCAGTTGGTGAATTCTAATCGAAATTCTAATTCTTGCACGTGGATATTTCCTGTGAAGAAATTAAGTTGCTAAAGGTTATTTTGATAACTTCCATAAATTGTTCAGTTCTTGATTGATACTATATGTGTACGCAGTTCGTTATTAATGAATTCATTATATGTCAAGCTAAACATTAGTTGTAGAGAGTTTGGGATGCCCTGTTGATACATAGTTTCTTTTTGATAACCTCTTGTGGTGCCATGATTCCTTACTTAATGCCAACTTCTGTTACTACTAAGAATGCCTTAAGGTTTGGTTAGGGTACGAAACCATGCTAGATTCTGGATGTTAGCTCAGTTCATACACAAATTTGGTTAGCTCTGTACAGATGAACGATGGTATCATTCTTGACCTTGATCTCGGGTGAATGCATAAATCTATGTTCTGTTCATAAAGATCTAGATTAAAAACAGGAAATTGTTTAGTTTTCAGGGCAATCTAATTACTTGTGGATGATATATGATTAGCTTAAATTCAATCTGAATTTCAACTTTAATTTAATAAGTATGCATGATAGAGTAGAGTTTAGCCTAAGCCTAAACTTAATCTAAATTCATTATTGTAGTAAATTAAGGTTAATTCTAGGTTGATCTGAGTATCATAACTAGAATTTGATTATTTAGAGTTAGATTACTTAACTCTAGTTTGGGTAGTAAGACCCTTTAAAATCTTGCCACTTAATTTAGGATAATTAATTTAGCTATTCAATTCTGTTGAGATAGCTAAATTACCCATATTGATACAGGATCGTGATTTACGCGAGA
>JBBPFP010000060.1:2607851-2619146 GCA_037974795.1 Kaempferia galanga | reverse complement strand
CGTTTGTCAGATGATCAGACGTTAAAGTATGTGCCTCGTACTTCATGTACTGCCAAAGCTCCTAAAATCTGACAAAGTACAAAGGCGATAGATTCAGATGGGAAAAAGGTGTCAAAATGTCAGAAATGACTTACCCTTTATAGGAAACGCATTGATATGCATACTAAGGGATGAAGTTGTCATTATAAATAGGGTCCTTAGTTTCCGTCACAAGTACAAGCACACAACGCATCTCACTGTTCATTTTTACTATTCCTCGTTGGAGCACCGTGTTGACTTGAGTATAGAAGCATCAAAGCCAGGGGCCCCTTCTCTAGCACGGTCTCTAACGTCTCTAGAGGTTTCTGTGTGCGGACTCATAGAGTTTAAAGCATCTCATCACCCTAAGAGTCTTAGCAGAGTCAATAACCGTGCTAGCGCAGACCTACATGTCCTAGCATCCATCCCTGATTTTTGACACGATCACTACACAATCCTTAGATTTTGGTTTAGGATGCCCCTACATCAAATTTTCCAAGCTTAAATATACTATAATTTTATTTCAAGTTGATGTTTAATCTTCTCGAGTAAGGTCTAATGGCTCTTCCAGATAGCTTATTATAACTCTTCATGTTAGTCATCGATTGTCATGAAATCGAACTAGTTTAAATTCTAATATATGTTGAATTTTCAATGCCTTAGGATGAAGGAGTAAAAATAGAAGGAGAGGAGGTATTGTTTGGGTTGTATTTTTAGGTATATCTAATATTGTCGGTACGTATAATTAATTCAAAATCAAACCGATCGAATCAAATTTGTTAATCCACACAGACAATTGAGAGACAACTGGGAGATCGATAGGATGAATAGATCCATACGAATAAAGGAAACCAGGCTGAGACACCCTAAAATTAAGCAACAACATTAAGGCGGTTGAGGTTGGTTGGTTCATGTTAGCAACCAAATTAAACCCGCCACTTTATTAAGCCGCCGCGCCGTCCTCTCCGCCGCCCGCCTGGCCTCCTCCTCCTCCTCCTCCTCCTCCACCTCCGCCGCCTCCGTCGCCTCTGCAACCTTCACCGCCGGCTTCTTCTCCTCCTCCATCTCGAGATGGAGGCCGGAAACCAGCTCGTGCCCACCGCCCCCGTTCGCTCCGCCAGCGAGCCGGCCCTCTGCGCCCGCGTCGACTCCTCCGGCTCCGGAAGCGGCCGATGGAAACGCGTTGTGGTCGTGGGCGGCGGAATTTCTGGCTCCATCGTCGCCAAGTACCTCCAGTACTACGCCGACGTCGTCCTCATCGACCAGTACGTCATGATTACTCTGCTTCGAGATCAGAATTATGCGTGTTCGATTGGTTGATCTCTGAATTTCTTGATGAGCAGGAAGGAGTACTTTGAGATTCCGTGGGCGACGATGAGGACGACGGTGGAGCCGGCGATCGCCGACAAGGCCATCATCAACCACGCCGATTACCTCGTCAACGGCAATCTCGTCGTCGCGTCGGCCGTCGACGTCACCGAGACGGAGGTCGTGACGTCGGACGGAGGCCGCGTGGGATACGACTACCTCGTCGTGGCCACCGGCCACTCCTACTCGTCTACCGGTAGCCGGCGAGAAAGAATCGAAGAATTCAGAGAAGGCATTTTCCATTTCCACCATTTTAGTTACCGAATATGTTAATTTTACCCCACAGGAAAAATTATCATCCCCACAAGTTTATAAAATTACTTTTTCCTCCTTTCTTTCCTTAAACAAATCTATTTCAACTAATTGTCCCTAATACTATAGTAGAATGGATAGCTAACATTAGTAAGAGAAATGAGATAGATACATGACACAATATATTTTTTTTTTATCATCTTGGCTTACTTTACCATAATAAAGTTACTTACATATAACATGGTGATCATGAATTTAATCCACCAAAATAATCTCCTAAAACATACAATAAAATAATCTAATATGATTCAATATTTCCCTAAGACTTTGTATTAATAGGAGCTTCAATCTTTTTTAGTTGAATTTTATCATTTTTTTATTTACCCCATGTAGTGAAAATTTTATATAAACTCTGTGTGACAAAGGACCAAAGTGAAATTTTGATAATATTTGAGTTGTTGATTGGAATTTCTCCTTTTTTACAGTTAACTTGAAGATGAAGTCTTCTAGCTCCGTTCTGATCATCGGCGGCGGGCCGAGCGGCGTCGAGCTCGCTTCCGACATCGCGTCGAACTACCCTGAGAAGAAGGTCACGCTGGTCCACAGCGGCTCGAGGCTTCTGGGGTTCATTGGCCGGAAGGCCGGAAACAAGGCCCTGGAGTGGCTGCGGGCCAAGAACGTCGACGTCCTCCTCGAGCAGACCATCGATCTGAACTCCCTTCCCGACTCCAACGGAATCTACATCACCTCCGCCGGCGAGGCCATCGCCGCCGACGTCCATTTCGTCTGCGTCAACAACCCGATCGGCTCGTCGTGGCTCCAGGAATCCGTGCTCAGCGATCGTCTGGACAAGCGCGGCCAGCTCATGGTCGACGAGCACCTGCGAGTCAAAGGCCGTAGCAACATCTTCGCCGTCGGAGACATCATCGACATTCACGTAACTCTCCGACCGCTTAGAATAGCCAATCGCTCTTCAGGAACGGAAGCAATTAATTAAATTACTAATTGACCGGTGCAATTTTTAGGAGCGGAAACAGGGGATCCTGGCGCAGAGGCACGCGGCGATCGTGGCGAAGAACTTGAAGGCGATACTGAAGGGGGGAGTGGCCGGGAAGGAGGGGAAGGAGGTGAAGCTGGGCAAGTACAAGCCGTCGGTTGCGATCGCGATGGTGTCGCTGGGGAAGAAGGAGGCGGTGGCGCAGCTGCCGTTCACCACCATGTCCGGCTTCCTCCCCGGGCTGATCAAAACCAGGGAGATGTTCCTGCGCAAGACGAGGAAGATGCTGAGCGTGTGAAGAAATTGACGGCAATCAAGTGTACATAAAGTTATAGAATAGTTGTCCGTAAATTTCATTCCTTGTCAAACGACGAGTAAAGCATTCGGAGGATCAATAACACAATCGGAAAGAATCAGAGTTCGAATTTGATCCTCTGCGAAATTACACAACTGACCTCAAGTGTAGCATCCGGCCTGTTTTGAATTTTTAATAATTTCAAATTTAAATTTTAATCCGTTCGTCTGTCTTGAATTAACTACTAAATTATAGTTGTTATAATGCAGATTTATACCACTATAAATTTGTAATTACTATAATAGACTTGTTCTTAGAATGATATAAATTTTCTCCAAATGAGAGAGGATATGGAGGCAATTTTTATACCCAATTAAATAATCAGATATTCAAGTTTGGATATGGAGGTGAATATTGTAAAATCTTACCCATACCCTCTATATATATATATATTGGCCGACACTTCTTGCGCAACTGTGATTGACATCGGACGTGGTTGATCTAATACGGTAAAACTTAAATTTTTTAATCCCTCTCTCTCTCATCTACATGTAACAACTTATGACAATTACTTTAAAGTAGCCGTCATAACAAAAAAAAACTGGCACAACTTATGGCAGTTATTTAGAGTGATTACTACAAATTGTGGCAGTTACTTTAAAATAGATGAGAGTATGATTTTATTTTTTATTTTTTATTTTTTTGTTTAAAGAGAATTGTAAATAGTAATAGTATGATGGATAGGGTATGGATACTCAATTATCAGAGAGAGTATAAGGATGGAGATGAAAATTAAATATCTAATAAATATAGAGGTGGGTATAGAGATGAATATATAAATAGGGAAGGATACAGAGAATATAAAATTCAACTCATTATCATCCCTACTTATTCTATTCAATAGCATTCACGTTATAATAGATATAACAATGCACTTTAGAGTACTATGTAATTTTTATAAGGGTCCGGATGAATGAAGCGTCCTTTAATAAAAAAAATTTCAAATAGGGAGCCACTTTTGATGCTTGCCCTTGTATTATTTCCTTTAGTTCAACCCTCCTCCACATTAGTAGTGCCATTGGGCTCGGCCCGTTGGCACAACATCAAAAGCATATCGTTCTAGGCGAGATACCCTAGCTCGAAACCGTATTTTAAACCACTGTGTGATCAAGCGATGCAAGACTCGGAGAGAATAAAAATGAACTATGGTAGCTCGAACTTTAGCCATCAAATACTCTTGCAAAACAACAATACGCAAGGAAGGCAAAGAGAATGCAATTTGTAGTTCAAAGCAAAAGTACAGAATAATGAATTATCCTTGGGAAATAAATAGACAAAAAAAAATTGTAGAAAGTAAAATTGGTTCCATGATCAGTTGAAATGAAATGGATAGGAAAGACACTTTCCATCCACATCGATTGCAGGAGTGGACTTTCTTGGATTGTTTCGAAAATGTCAGCGAATTGTTATCAGTTTGTAAACTTTCTATAAGTTGCACTGCAATTGTCTCCTCCCGTGGGAGCAGATAGCTGCATGACTGAGATAAAATGTGTAACTAAAAGCTGGTTATCTACTTATTATGCGGTCCCTGGACAAAGTAGCTGACAACGGACAATCGGAGACAAAATCACAGAACTGACATTTCCATGTCTCATCCTCTGGCACAAAGCTTGCTTCCCTGTATCCCAACCAAAACTCAAGGCTCCTCGTGATCTGTTTCTTGAGCCAATTAGAATCATAGGGAAAATAGTATTCTTCTAGTAATGATTGATCGGATTGCAACTCGTATCTGCCCGAATAAAACAATGTACTGCTAAGTTTGTCACTTGGTTGAAAGAAAACACTTCATTTTAAGTCCATCATGTGGTTGTTACCTCAGGAGAAGTTGTTCGTTGGATTGGGATAGCAGACTGGACGTATCTTGGAAATGAGATAATACATCATCAAGAGTCTGTAGGCACCAAATAAATGGGATCACAAACCAGAATACCACGAAAAGCCAAAGCTCAGCGTCCTATACTTTTAACTAGGAAAAATAAAATTATTTAAGGAAAGTTATGGCTGAAACACTTGTGTCTATTTAAACAATGCCATGCATCTTGTAATAAGCAATTAACATAGGAATCTGATTTAGAATACAAAACTATAATGCATCTACCTTTAAGTCAAGTCCAAATGAATCGATGTATTTCTTGACGTCTCCAGTCAGTGTGTATTGGCGATTCAATTCAAAGCGACGAAAGAAATGTTCTGTGGGGAAGGTATTGGTCACCAAATTGTCCCAGAGGAATTTGTAGCACATCAATTGAAGCCTGAATATTACAAATAAAAAATAGGACTAGTCATGCCATGTGATTATAAGAATCTCATTGACAAAAGCATTATTATGTAGCTATGAGCATTTTGATTTAACAAAATGTTGTATTTAATATTTTAAGAAGATGATCATACATATTAACCAAAGAGTTCCTAATGAGAATACATAGAAGAAATGTTGAACCAATTATGATATTCTTGAGTATCCACTACTAGATGAATCTTTCAATGGACCTGGGTAAGATGCAATGATGATGAGCTTAACCCAGAGAATCGTAACTCTCACCCCTCTTTTCTTTTTCAGAAATAAAAATGAGATCAACACTTTACCCTCTACCATCCTCCAATTCAAAGCATTAAACCAGTCAGAGTCCTGACATGCAACTTCACTACTCGTATAAAGTAGAGAGCAGAATGGACAGACTTTTTGATGAGAATAAACTTTAGGAAGTCCAAAACCAACAAGTACCTAAGAGAGGGCAAAAAGGGATATTATCTTCTTGAGATATAGATTTAGGCAGTATCATTAATTCTCATCTTTCTTTTCTTCCTTCCCTAACTAAAGGAATTGCATAAGCTTAAGCTGGCACATTATGTCTAAAAGAGCTCTGATACTGATTTATCTAGAACAACTAGAAACCAAGTGGACATTCTTCAAAGCAACAGAAAAACATACAAGTCTCACATTGATAAGTATGTGTCAGATCAGTGTTTTTACATCAACCCTTAGGACTAATGTCAGTAACATGGTAATTTTGCTCTTGTATTCACAGCCTCTTTCCAGAAAAAAAAGGCTTGGAGTAGGACAGCTAGTTCTAACAACAAAATTCCTTTTTGTCCTAAAGCAGGTGACTAGAGTAGAGATTCATTATCCTCTATTGCCAACATTTCCCATGTGAATGTGTTAGTTTGCAAAATCTTTTTGAAATTGGAACGTCTTCAAGATAAGTCAATTTTACAAATTGCAACTTGTTCATACGAATTTGATATAATAATTTACTGGGCCAGTTAGATTCATAGTCCAAAGTTTGTTGCTGGATATCTAACTCACCTACCTTTGTGAGAACATAGAGATTTCACAACATGATTAACTAAACAATGACTGAAAACTTGCATACGCAACTTCTTCATGGGAATAGTGAAACAACCTTCTTTGGAAACTTCTGATGACAGTTACAAATGATACAGAATTCCTATTACATGTGAGATTAGTATCAGCAGAGCCAAAAACAAAGTATATACAAGAGAAAAAATTACCTTCCATTTCTCTTTTGTGCTGCAGAAGGCACTGTTGGTGTACGGCGCGTCTTTGTATCCACCAACAAAGGTAAACCATCACCTCCATCTTTTGAGATCCTAATTTCATCAATTATTCCCACCATCCATTCACCTTCAATAACTCCAACTCTGATATAACACAATTCGTGAGTCCAATTAATGTATACAATTTATTTTTTCAGTATAAGGGGTCACCTGATCAGATCACCATTATAGTAATAACTCCCTTATCTCATTCACCTAAAAGATAATAACCCCTCTCTAGTGTCATCTAACTTTTAGAAATCTACCTTCAAAAATAGCTATTTGAGGAAATTAATGTAAGATATTCCTTTTCAGTCAAAGATAAGATGTTATCCACTTATCCTATCCAGGATTCCATGCTAAAGTTGCAGCCATCCATTATCTCCTATCACAAGCCCAACAAACTAAGTGTAGGAGAAACCAAAACAAAAAAGAACTAATAATAACTACTACATAAATGTCTCATCTATCACTATGACAACAGTGAGTTACCAATAATAAAATGTATACATACACAGGAAGCTCACGGGTTAGGCCTTCAAATAATAAATGGTGTGCGCCTACAATGAAGTTCATCAATCTTATTGCCCAAGAATCTTCAATAGTCTTAAAATGAAGTTCAATCTTCTGTGACACCTGTTAAATCTTAAGCTAAAAAATATAAGCAACATTTTTTCATTAACTTCCAACACAAAATGAGACACAAACTAAAACATGGCAAATTATAGAACTCTTAAAGTTACCATCTACTACGGAAGATTCAGATTTAGAGCTAATAAAGTTATAGTAGCTTGCAAAAAAAAGCAATTTAAGTATGTGTTTTAAAATTCATGTGCAAGTACAGAGTAAGCAGCTGTGTGTGTTTACTTGAGCCTCATCGAAGTCTCAACATCCAGAAATAAAACAAATCAAAAACATCAAGACTACTAATAAAATTATGGAATTAAAATTCCAGTTCTATACTTTTAGTGACTTTCTGCTTTGAGATGATAAACAACTTAGAAATTAGGACTCTGACAGTTAAAAGAATTGAAAATTTCAACTACAAAAACCATTGCCAGTGTTTCTTAGATTCCTTAAAGTCATCAGAAATTAGGGTTCTAACAGTTATATGCCTTCATCTAATTTACTTCTCTAAATGATCTATAACATAACATACAAGTATAATTTAGTGTTCTAGATTTGAAATTCCAGTTCCAATTCCCACAAACTAGAAAATTGATAAATATTCATGAGAATTCATTATACTTCAAAAATGAGATCAGGCATCTAAAATTTAGAGAATCAGTTTCACACAATTTACAAAAGAGGAATGTTGGGATTTATGAAAATTTTGCATGATCATCTCTTTCAACGACTCACCTCCTTTTCGAGTTGGCTATGACGATCAGAACCAGCTTTCATAGCTTCAGTTCTCTTTGGCTTTCCCCTTTTAAGCAAAAACTCCATTTGCTTTTCGCACCATTCCTGATATTAATAGCGCACCAGATAAGGATCAAGAAATGACATCTCAAAAGAGCAAAGAGAAATGAAACATCCTATAGAATGGAATAGATGGATAGATGAACATAGGTGGAAACAAATTCATAAAACTTTAATCCAAAGTAGCTTAACAACATCGACAATTGAAATGGAAACAAACAACATTTTGGGCAGATAATTGACGGCGATCAATCTTACGAAACTACCGTGGAAGTGAAGTCAGTAACGGAGAGCCCCCTTTTTGATCGAAATTCACCGAGAAGGGAGGATCTAGGCGGGACAGTATCCTCAATGCCCAACGTCGTGGAGAAGGAACGAGGCCCGGGGAAGGTCGACGAGACGGTATCCTCAATGTCCGACGACGTGGCTAAGGAACGAGGCCCAGGGGAGGTCGGCGGAACGGAGGAGCAGGGGACGATGGAGGTAAAGGAAGAGAAGAGGGTGAATCGGGACGAAGTAGAGCGGCAAGCGGAAGAGGCGAGGAAGGGGCGAGTGGAGGCCAGGGCAGCTTCGATGAACGCCATCTCTTCCTCGCTCACGATCTCCACCGGGATGTGCACGCCGCCGCCGCCGTCGGAGGTGGAGGTAGATGTGGTGTGGGTGCTCGTGATGGCGAAGGAGGAGGAGGAAGTAGACGAAGGGGAAGATGACGTGTCCATGACGTCGTGCGAGTGCTTCACGGCGAGCGGACACGAACTGGAGAACGAACACAATGGACCGCACGTTCGACGTGCACGTCGCGGGCTCTCTCCTTTGGGAACGGATGATTTTACGGGGAAAAATTAAAGGGCAACAAATAATTGATGACCTACCCTGCGTTAATTCTATAAGCCACATTCAACATCTATAGGTCAC
Organism: Kaempferia galanga; assembly: GCA_037974795.1. Classification (NCBI taxonomy): domain Eukaryota; kingdom Viridiplantae; phylum Streptophyta; class Magnoliopsida; order Zingiberales; family Zingiberaceae; genus Kaempferia; species Kaempferia galanga. The sequence goes on along the minus strand of JBBPFP010000060.1, from coordinate 2,610,261 downwards.
CCGTAATTTATCTTCTTCGTATTGACTCAGAGACAGATTGACAAAGACACTGGGGGTAAATGAATCACCTTTTAACCATATATAGGCCGCATTCAACATCTATAATTTTACATATAAATATCTTCTTCCTACAAATCTGTATTGCATATAGGTTGATAGTGATCTTTAAAGATCAGCACTAATGTGACACGAATTGATTTGCACAAATCACACTGGTTTCCAGAAATCTGCACCACTACTAGTGTTAGTTTTCTACATTGTGTTGATTTGCACAATCCAGCACCACTGTTGATGCTGGTCTTTTACGTGGTGCTAATTTATACAAACCAGCACCATTGTTGATGTTGATCTTCTATGTGGTGCTAGTTTGTAAACTAATACCACGCTAGTGCTAATGGCAGAGCCAAGTGATAGGCTACCTGGGCGATAGCCGGGGGACCCTGGTAAAATTGTGTTAATTTTACCTATGGATTGTATTGATTTTTAATTCTTAAATAGAAAAGAAGGTGTTTAGCTCGAGGACTTATTTGGAGGACACTTGTTGCCCGGGCGGGCTACAAATCCTGGCTCGCCAGTGGCTGGTCTTTAAAAATCAACATCACCTTGCATACAAGAGAGAGATTTATAGGAGAGAAAAGAGATTTGCAAGCAAAACTATAGATGAGTGATTAAAAAATTTTACGTCAGGTGTCACATTGGATGTCGCCCATGGAACACTCAGGGTAAGTCGACTATATATATATATATCCAATTTTAATTAAGGTTCATATATGCTAATTATATATATTAATAGTTCCTTTTGTCACTACTATCGCAAGAGTTGTAATCAAGGAGAGTGAATTGTCTGCAAATTAAAATCAAACATTTCTCAATCTTTTACAACCTAATTATAAACACACTTAAACAGAATTAAAGAATGCAATAAATAAAATCATTCGAGACACAAGAGCATTTACTTGGTTCGTAATCAGAAAATTACTACTCTAAAGAAAATGCTGCTCACTATCGGAATCTCCTTCTCGAACAAGATCGGAAGCAAAAAAGCAGCGTATACAAAATGAAAGCCCAAAAATGAAAGTACAAAATTCGCAAGAGAATACAAAGTCTGTTGTATTAAAATAAGCTGAACTAGGGTTCTATTTATAACACTTGGTAAATTCTATCTTGTAGTCGGTCCGGGCGCCCCCAGGTGAATAAACTCTATCTATCCATAAACGGCTCGTCAACTAGCTGTGGATAATATTTCTCCACTTCCAAGCATCCGGACTATGCTGACGTGGACCGTATACCTGTCGTCGCCAATGTCAGCATCCGGACTAGTCAACTTTGTGTTGATTGGTCTTATTCGACCATGGTTCATCCAGCTTACTCCCGAAGCTTCCGGCTTCGTCTCTAGTTGCTTGGGTGATTTCGGACATCCAAAATATGGTTCACCCAAATTCATGTTTTGTCCTTCCTCGAGCGAGCTTCCTCCCTGGCTTCTCGTCCCTCGGACGACCGCGTGCTTCCTTCTCGCTCCATCGGTGTACTCTTCGGCAGCTTCTCGTCCCTCAGAAGTGCCAAGCCTGTCAACTCATTTCCCGCATCTTCCTTCTCGTCCGCCGCGTCTTTCGTTTGATTACTTGTGTTCCTAAACTCCTGCACATTGAGACACAAGGTTAGAACACCACAGGATATAATCTAACTTGGTTGATCACATCAAAATCAACTTGGGGCACCAACAATCTCCTCCTCTTTGATGTGAGAAACCCCAAGTTAAGACTAGGGTAAACTAAACAAAATTTAAATAAGTAATTGCAAATAAAAGATTGCATGTTAAAATTTACTACTATCCCCTAAACTTAACATTACACTCCCCTTTTGATCACAGTAAAATAGGGGTACAATATAAAAAAAATACTTAACTTAATTATTAAGGGTTAAACAAGGTTGTCAAACACTTAGAGAATTGATTTTTCACGAAAATATAGATTTTATATGATAGAGAAATAAATAATTTTAAAAAATATATTTTGTACTTAGATAATTTAAAAAAATATATATTTTTGAAGTCATAAAATTATGAAAAAAATTTCTAAATGTTGGGAACAGAAAGTTTACGAACAAAAAAATTTAAGTATTCGAAAATTCAATTTTTAAATATTTTTAGTAATAAAAATTGCTATTTTAATAAAAAAATTCTTAGAAAATTCATTTTCCATAGAAAAATTTTAAAACTTTTTCCTCATGTGAATGCTTTTGTTTTCTAACTTATTTAAAAATTTGAATATAGAATAAAATATAACATTTACGGAAATAATTTTTGAAGAAAAATAGACATTTTTGAATACTAAATTGTAGAAAATTCATTTTTACTCGATTTTTTTTTTAATTTTTTATCTCAGTAGCAACTTGATTATATTTTACTCTA
>JBBPFP010000060.1:2586480-2602364 GCA_037974795.1 Kaempferia galanga | reverse complement strand
ATTCAAAATTATTATTTATATTTTATTTAGAAAAATATTTCTAAATTTCTAAATATAAAAAAATTAAAAAAATAACAACAAACTTTAAGTTGTTTACCTATGATATAATTTCTACTTTGTTTTTCGAAAGTTGTATTTCTTACTCTCTTTTTTTTTTTTTTTTTTTTTGGAAAGAGGTGGAATTGAATTCTTTTAATAATTGAAATTCAATTCCACCATTTGGAACAAATTTTCAGGAATTAGATAGGAATTGAATTTCAATTCCATTCAAATCCTTTAGGTCTGATTTGTGAATGGAATTCATTTAAAAACCCAAAATTACTAAATAGGTCTCTATGTAAATATTAAATTTTATTGATGAAGGATAAAATGGTAAAAAATATAAAAATTTAATTTAATTCTAATATATACCAAATTAAAGAATTCAATTAAATTCAATTTTTTACTAAAAATTTATTCTAAATAAAAAAATTCAATTCAATTTATGATAAAATTCAAATTTCTATTAAAATTTAATTCAATTTCGTTACTTACGAACTTTCCAAAAAAGTCTAAGCCAAAGAATATTATACTAAAAATCAATGAGTAACTTACTATTATTATTAAGATAGTTAAATAATATTCATAAATTTAATGAGTTAGAAATAAAATAATCTCATATAAAATTAAATTAAAAATTGTTTTTTTAAAATACCATAAACCCTCAATGGCCAATGGACTTGGGTCCAACTCTAAATCGGTCCGTTGAATTGGATTGACAAGTAACGGGTCCATTGACTTGGTTTAAGTTTTGAACTCGGCCCATGGTGAGTCTAAATGTGACGAGAAATTATAAGGGTGTTCACTTAATTTAATCGAATCGATCAATTAAGTAAATTGAAAAATCAAATCAAACAGAATAAAAATAAAATTATACTGAAATTGTAAAAGTTTAGTTTAATTCACCATAATCCGAATTGAACTATATTTACAACTGAGACACTTTTTCATATCCATTTACTGCTTTACACACATCATTCCAAAGACTCATTGTAACTGAATGGGATAATCAAATAGATTACAATTACATTCATAATCATGGATGTTAAAAAGGTGAGTGGCTAACCATTATTTTCTTCAGACGAATTCTTATTAGCATAGTAAATACTGAAAAACCAAAGGGAATTTAGATCACATATGGACACACCAAATTCACCATCTTGATTAGACAGAGAAAACAATCCTCCATCAAATAATAACACCAACAAGGACAATGTTCGTAGGCAAATGAGATGGTCTTCATCAATCCAGCACTTGCCACGGCTGTTTGCGTTATAACCTATTTTACATTGATACATGTCAAAGACCAGGGGAAAAGTGGCAATAATGAGCCTCAGTGCTAAATTGCATCACACTTTCAGAGTTCTCGCGCATCAAAGAAGATTAGCAACTTCCTCCATCTTCGAGTCTGATAAAAAAAATCAAAAAGAATATCACAAGATTCAGGGTGACTTATGCTATGGAGCTTCTGGTCACCATTGAGAAATGGCTCGTGGAGTCTGAAGCAGGAGATACTATTTTCCATTTATCATGCGTGATTGAAAGGGAACCCTCTTTATCTTGAGAAATGTGGAGTGCTCCCTGTTTAAAGGATGCTTCCATGGCTCTCCGTCTGTTTGCAAATAAGCTCTGTTCCAGTCCCCACCTCGGAATTCCAACTTGACAGCAGCAGCCTGTTGCAATGGTTTGTCAGACGGAGTTCTAAATCATACCCGTGATTAGGTGCAAATTTTCTTCAAGATAAATTTTTAATCTCTTTGTTAAAAAAGAAAAGAAAAAGAAAAAATTAATATAATGAATCAATCATTTTATCCCAAGCTGATCAGTACAAGAGGCCTCCAACTCACAGCCATGCATTTCCTTTTGAAGCTATTAGAAGTTGTGGATTATAAATCATCTATCTCCTAAATTTCCTGCTTCAATAATGAATTCATCAACAAAAACTTCATAGAGGTTTCACTTGTATTACTTTACACGTTCATCATCCTTCGGGAGCCACTAATAGCCAATGGCAAACATAATAGAAAAACGAAACACTAATGATTAGTGTTTACCACACAAAATCCCAAGAATTTCAGGTGGCAGGAGATGATCATGTAAATTCAACTTGGTGATAAATTGCTTGGTTTGGTATATCAAACTTATATTGTGAATTATGAATCACACTTGTCCACAACTTCCTACTTTCATTATAAATTAATGACAAGAACCTATCTTATTTTCATCCATATCACTCAGTTTACTCATCCTTTGTTGATCATAATTGGACAACAACATTTTGTACGCAACTGACCAAAATGAAATTGTTAAACTAATATATGCTGCCGCATGATGTAAAGAGTATTAGGTAGAAAAGGAATAGCTACATATTCCAACTTAGAAAGTGATCGGTATCACAAGTCCAATTGGTCCTTTCACTTGTTATGACAGCAATAAATAACACATAAATCTCAATTATTTCAAGTCACACCCTGAATATTTTTCCAACAATTAACTAATGAACACTATCCAAAATCCTATTTTTGGCAAACAAGAAATAACAGCTATAGATGTCGCACAGATAAAAGATAATAGAACAAGTTAGTAAGCTAAACATGGGGATGACTAAGAAATATAATCTAAAATGGAAACTTGACTCTGTCTAACATGCTAGTTAAGAGTTTTATTTTCCAAATCAGGTGGGTTCAGGTTTTTATAAAAAACTGAAAGCAACCTGTCAGCCTAGCCTGAATTCATATAAGTAATAAATAAAAATACATATTTAATTACAAAGAACTCTGAGAGTTTGCATTAACGGATCAATCTTTTCCAGTTCCAAGACTGACCTAACTTAGCTACATCTACACTGATAGCTTCGAGTTTGTTGCACTTTATATTAATAACTAATAATTCGTGCCAGTCAGTGCTCTCAAATGATATTTATTTCTAGGGAAATACACATCCAGTAGAATTGAATTAAATAGATGCTAGTAGCAGCAAAGGCTTCATGATCTAGTAACCCTGGGAATGATAAATTCCAGATATATGGCAACAATATCATTATGCTGTGACACTTTAAATGGTTGAGGCAGAAATGGTACTTGAGCAATGTGTACCGCAGAGATAATTTCGACCATAACCATGGAAGCATGCCATCCTTGCTTCATTCCGAATATCTCGAGCAGCCCATCATCCGCTCGAGCCTCATAAAACCTTCTCTGAGAAAGAAAATAACGGCAAATGTCTATGAAAACTCAGTGCATACAAATATTTCTGGGGCAAATTTCCAGAAATCATTTATGTCTTGTGGTCTTTTACACACGGTAGATTAAGGGGTCAATAGACCTTCCTCCCTGCTCTTTCTTGCTTAAGTTATTTCAATTATATAAATTTGAAAGAGAGCAAAGAATATAATTTATGAACTTCCACTATCAACAGAGAACAGAACTCCATCTACATGTGAGTTACTATTGTAAAGAAAGTTTCCTAGAGAAAAAAAAATCATCGAGACAGTAAAATTTTCATATAGATGAGTAATATCAACCTGATCAAGATATTCAGGAGTAGGATGTCCCCATGGATGACTTCCACTTCCATAGCTGTCCAGATTTAGAAGCACAAGGGACCTAACGCTGTAGCAAATGTGTCCATTGCAGAATTATCTCCTTAACCAGTTGTATAAATAAGTTGAGCATGTCAGCTAGGAGAGAAATTGCACTAACAGCATCCTTCCATGTTGAGTTTTTTTTTTAGCAAGAAAACTAATGTATCAATTAGAAAGTTGCTATGTGAGTTCAAAATTTTCATGGTTCAATAGAAAACAATTTCAAAATTCTTAACTCAATAGAATCTAGAAACTAAAGATGCGGCAAAGCATGCTAAATCAAGTTCTGAAATTTCCACATTGTATACTACATAAGGAAAATTCAGTTAGTGAACAGGCAATATCCCTTGGAGACAAAGCTTGCTAAAATGGTACGTTTACTCAAATATGACACAATTTAGTCATACATGGTGAGTTGTGGGCTTCCAAAGGAGCCTTATAAGCTTAGATGAATAAACTACTATTAATTTTAACTTGGGGAATAGTGCTTGGGTCTGACAAGTTAATAGGAAAATTTTCTAATAATCAAAGCAGATCTAACAGTGCACAAGGTGAGGTAGTCAAAAGGTTGTTTGTGTAACCATACAACCACCATTATACCTCACATAGATGATTAAAGATAGGCTGTGTTAGACTTGACACTCCAGTTTAGTCCATATGGCGAGTTGTGGATTAATAAAGACAATTTATAAGCTTTGATTAGCAAGCTAATGTTAACTTCATCTTAAGCATTTTTGAGCTGGTGGTTAGCTTGACATAAAATTAGAAAGCATAATAACCAATTATGCAAAAATTAGAAAACATAATAACCATTATATTGCTCAGTTAATGCACAAATACAAGACATATTTCTAATGGAAGAAAAATATGGTTCAATATGTTTCCATGAATAAAGGCACCAAGTCCCACAAAAAACTAAAATTAAACTCCATGATCATCAATATGAATAAGTGAAGAGAGATTACAACATGATCACTTGAACATTGCAACAGTAAATTAGATAGACGATAAAAATAACAAAGTACAATCACCTAGCAGGTATTGGAATCTTCTCCCATTCTTTGTTGCTGACCTTTTTGATATAAAGGGATAAAATGTTTTTAAGCCCCCTGCATTTGAAACAATATCAACTTATTGAATTTCTATGGGCAGAAATATGTCACACATGAACAACAAGAACAAATATATCCAAGAGACAGAAGACCCATATCAATATGAATATAGATCAGTCGTTCCAAGTTAGAAAATTAATCACTTTTTGTTACAGGAAAATGAAAAAAAAATCAAGAAGCAAACATTTTTTATAAGTATGTGCTATAGCTGACCTCAGATTTGGAGTTTTCACACATGGTGTAAAGAACCAACCTTGTGTGCAGCTATATCCACCATAAATCAACTGCAAAACAAATGCTGTTTGTTACATTTGACTATCATCTAAATATTACTCATTTTAATAATTAAGAAGGAATAATGCTTAAAATGTATCATTAATATCAAATTATTGTTAATAAATCATATAAATATCAAATCATATTATTGATATAGAATCAGTAAATGTTAAAGTTGTTATAACTTATAACTAATAGTGTGTGTGTGTATTAAAAAGATTACTAAACAAAAAGAGATTATAATATATGTATGTAAACAAAATGATTTTATTCTCATATTATAAGATTTAGTCAGTCCCTAATTGCTAAAGGAAAGGAAAATTTTGGGTTGTTGACCAAGAGAGGTAGCGAACTTCTCTCTCCATCCACAGTGAAGAAATGAAATTTAGAGTCAAATGATACCAAGGTTGGATTAATGATCCTCAAGTTCATGATAAATCTAGAGTTGGGGCGGGGCAAGGGTGAATAATTTAAGCAAATGATAAGACTATCCCTCCAATGCTAGTTCACTAGGAATCAAGTTGGGATAGTCGAAAAGGCCTTGGTTCAACATTTTCCAAAGCAATCTAATATGACCAGATTTTAACCTGATTCATCTAATCTGTTCTCGGTTTCACCAAATCACAATTTATTTTCTTCAATTAGTAGTGAACTATCTAATTTTAGCCAATTTCTTTGAATCTCTAGGGATATGTATGATTCATGGAAAATTCCAATTTTCTATTTTTCAGAAAAAATGAAATTTGAAAATGAATCTGAAGAAAATTAGAAAAATGTTAAACAACTTTTTCACACCATTGTAGAATAAAATTAATTTAAAACCAAAAAATGTTTGCTGCCAAAGAAAGGAAAGATTTATTATGAAAAATAACATGGAAAATAGAAAATAATGAACTAATTCTCAATCCAAACAAGATGCCAATTTCTTGGAAAAAATTGAATCAACCTTTGCAAATACTGATTGATCAGCTAGAGTCATCTATAGGTATTAGCTGATTCTGGCAACCACCTCCTTACCTTTACCCACTTTGTCAATTTTACTTGAACATTCCACAATCAATGTCTGGAAAATGATAAATCATCATGAGTCAAAATATCGAAAGTATCATTTTGAACAAGAGTTTCAATCTTCAATCTAAATGGTTTAGTATCGATATGATGTTGTGTCCACACTTTGGCATGCTTTCTGAGCGTTCTGAATTCAACTCAAATGAGTTTAAATTCAAAAATTCACTTCCACTAAACTCATTTACCCCCACATATAAAGTAGTGGTAGTTATAAAATCAATTGAATTATATCAAAATAATAAGTTAGCAAAATTTAAGAAGTATCTCAACTAATGGCTACACCTACCTAATACCAAAAATAGAACATTGTCAATCTGACGATAGCATTGGCTCTTATGCCTTCATATTAAAATTAATCTCGTAACTTTCTATGACCTATTAAATAATACGCCTAGGATATCAGATATTAGAATTGATTACTCCACATATCCATATATATATCTCAATTAACCACCCACCAAGAGTTAACTTTAACATCACTCCTTTTGCTACTATGATACTCCAACTAGTGCAACTTAATTTCCAATCTTTAGCAAAAACTAGAATGATGAAAAAAAAAAAACTCAGATAATAATTGGAATATGGATTAGGCCTTGTTATCTAGTTTTTAATCACTATTTCTCGTTTTAAAGTGACACTATTAATTTACTAAAACCATCACAATGACAATTATTTTATCCATAACAAAAAGATGTTCCTCTATCTGACTCGAATGCAATGTAATAAAGACAGAAATATGAACCTACTTTATTTGAAATTGGACCTTGTGCAAGGTATGGCCTTGTGTTACGTAAATGGTGAAAGCCATAGGCAACTTGGGCATCCATTCCTGTATTGCAACAAATTGAAAAGAATTAGGATTTGCAAGCATCTAATGGATGGAATACACGACTACATAAAAGGATAAGCATGCAAATGTATGACAAGATTGCACAAGAAAAAGGAAGGTTATTTAATATAAATTGGAAGCAGTATCACCATATGATACCAGTTGAGCTAGACAGCACCTTCACAAGATAATAGAAGAGAGAAAACATTTTGAAAAGTAATAAGTTTAGAAAAACGGACTAAAACAGCATTACAGACGAATTTTGATATGCGTCAGAGCAACGAGTTATCACATGATAGATATCACCCAAATGGTATATTATTTATTTTAAGAGCCTTCCATACTATATGGATTAGAATAAAGTGTTAACTCAATAGTTAAATTCAGATCCAAGATGGTATCGGTTTCAATTTTCCACAAAATTTTTCACAACGAAATGAATTGTAAATGAATATTATTAATAAAATTGATCATACCAATGCTCAAATAGTTGTAGAAGACTCCTTCAAAGCAAGAAATTCTTTCAGGCAATTCTCTTTGGATATCCAGATCCTATAGAAACAGTAACTTTTCCAAAATATCACCATATATCTTAAATGGTAGCACATTTGAGCAATTAACTTAACTAAGCAGAGGACAAATGAGAATTCATATTTGAATAGACACATACTAAACAACCTTAATGGAAGCTAAATATAGAAAACAACCTTAAATATTTTTTTTAAAAAAAGTGTGTTTGGTTATAATCGGAACACCAAAAATGAATTGAGTAGAGATAGTCAAACGACTAGTGACTAGAGCTCTAGAAGTAGTGACACTTAGCCTTAATGGAAGTTGAGAATACTTGAAAAGAGAGACGAAGATGTAGTTTGACATAGGCTAAGTGAAGAAAAATAAGTAGCTAACTAGTATAAGTCAACTTGCAGGTGATTGTTGTTTGTAATGGTATTCAACGATTAACAATGCATCAAGTCATAGCTTTTATGATCCTTAGAAAAATAGTGTCTACTAGAGCTCGTTGGATGAATAATGTTTATGCATCTTTTTTCTATTCATCTTCTACCGTCTTTTGCTAAGCAAGAGATGTAGTTGAATTTTGTGGAACATTTATGCCATTAATCACAATATTCCACAAGCCTTGAGACATGAAGAATGTTTTCCTCATAATGCTCCAATAATCATAGTTTTCACCAGAAAAGATGGGAAGAAGGATAGAAGGTTGGCTGAAAGAGGAGGATGTCATAGTTGAATGAGGAAATGGAAGACCTCCAATTACATTATCAAACTAAACTTTGACACTACTGTTAGTTTTAAAGGAAGAAGATAGAATATAAAATGGGAACCTTTCTTTAATCAGAATTTGTTTACAAGAGCTTCAAATAGTTTACAGTTTAGGTTAGTTTACAAGCTAGTTGGAAATTAGAAGTGTTGAGGGCTTCTGAATCGAGCTATAGTTGTAGCTAGGTTTCTTGACATTTTAGTTATAAATGCCCACACCGACCCTCTATTTATAGATACTCTCCCCCACCTGTGAAGATTCTAGAGAGCCATCTCCCCTTCTCGAGATATTTGAAAATATTTTTTGTGACTTTTCTAGAAATTACACCAGGTAATTGCTTGCTTGTGCAAGAAAGTGTTTTAACTCAACGGGTTCATTAGAAAATAGAAATGTTAAATCAAACTTAGACTCGGGTCAAATTCCTGTTATAATAGCAAGGTAAATAAAAGCTAAAACAAGCATATAAAAAAATCTTGAGGAAAATGGTTCTGGCCTTCTGGTGGTTGGATGGCATGCCATAATAGATGTTGTCAATAAAATAAGTACAATCATTTCCTAACCTTGGAACCTGCATATCAGCAACCATAATATAGTAACTCTACTTTCCAGAAAGCGCATGGAGGCAAGTAATGCTCAGAAAGCCTTAGGAGTTAGAAGCATAAAAACTAGCATGTATCATGGGAAATGGACAAATGGAACTTTGTAAAAGAAGAAACCACAACTGAATTGTAGATGAAATGAGATCAAGCTTAAGACTGTACCTCGTTGAGATCATACTCTCCTACAGACTTAAGACAATAAGGCAATTGGAGTCCTTGTGTTTCTTGCATTATGATTGTAATGTGCCAACTGCATGATAAGGGGAAAATTTTGCATAAGATAATTATCTCAAGAAGGATCAGTTGCTTGTGTAAAATTTCCCAGATTTATTACACCGCTATTAAGCTACCTTGTGTAGCTTCCCATACTGGATTAGAAAGGAAAGAAAATGTTAAAAGGTTGTGCAAGGCTAAGAAAACTCATGGTACTAACAAGTCCGGTAGACCAAATGTAGGAGAATTTATAGTCATTACCAATGTAGCGTTCTTGATATGGTCCATAAGATGGAGGGCTTTTGATAAGAGCTACAGGAAACCAAGCCATGCACAATTCGTGAACTAACAAGATTTAGTGATGTTATATCAATGTGGATATCACTGCATAAGCATAAGCACCATCGTTATAGAAATCATTCAATCTTGCATGATACAAGTGAGATTGTATCATTCTAAGGTGGGATTGAGATGTGGAAAAGTTGGGATGGAAGCACCATGTCAGATATTTCACATTGCTGGTGACTATCCAAGGCAAAGGAGAGTGGAGGCAGCTCTAACATGCAAACTCAGCGAACAGAATGGCAATTAGAAACAAGTACACATTTTTTTAAAAAAATATTGAGCTAAAATGGATATATGGCTACTCAAGAAAAAAAAGATATTCTTATCTTGCAAAAATTAGATGTAGCTCTAATAGATAACAAGACGAGAGAAAGCGGATTGAAATGACAGGGACGTGTTCAAAAGGCTTGAACCAACTAATACTAAAGGAATAAGGGGTAGAGGGTGACATTGAAATTGTAGATACTCTGTCTAAATATAATCAAATGAAATCTATTATAGAATTCAACTAATGGAAGAGTTGTGAAACCAACACCAAATACTTGGAACCTAAACTACACATCTTGATGATGTACATAATATCAAATCAATTTATCATCAAAAATATAATCAACATCAGGTTGTGTTAATCCACGATATGGGATCAACTACATGAAATCTTATCCTCCATTGAACCCTATATACTTTTTCACAACTAAGATTCAGATCTGCTATACTACTTCCAATTACGTTAATTGTTCTCTTTGGATATCATGTGAAGAAGACATGATACTGGAATTAAAAGGTAAGTGCCTTGCAAACAAAACAATTATATAATTTTATGCAACAAAAGATTCTTTTTATGGCACAAAAGAAGAAAGCTTCTTTCAATTAGAATTAAAAGTATTGCAAGCAGAGGGAAATGATAAAAATTGTGCTCAATGTAACAAAAGGTTATTTAATTGATTTATTAGTGAAGTCTTGCATAAAATTCAATGGAGGGATAAGAATCATGTAGCAAACCCCAAATAGTTGGAACTACATGGTTTGATGATGACGAAGATATCAAATCAATTTATCACCAAAAAACTAATCACCACGAAGTCATGATAATCCCATTAATTGGTGTCGACTACATGTATCTTATTCTTACTTATGTAAGGCTATTTCAATAGTCATATTAAGATTTCCTAACTATTTCTAATTATCCTAGTCGGAGTTCTCTTTTAGATATCATTTGAAGAAGACATGATATTGAAAGAAAAGGTTAAGTTCCTAGTTTATAAAACAAGTCATACTCTTGAACAATTTTATGCAAAGATTCTCGTTATGGCAAACAAGACGAAAGAGTTCCTTTTGCATGCTGAAATGAGAACTATAATTGTTTCCCCCATTTCTCACCTCAGGAGTGGGTACTATTTAATGTATTAGCAATCGTTTCCAATACCTTGAATCTATCACAGTTGATAAATCCATAATGGATGATGATATGTGAAAACCACTGGCAATCTAGTGTACAAAGGGGACCCCCTATATCATATATCCTGATATTTGTAGGAAATCAATTGATTTTGTGTGGTAAGGCCACAAGGAAAAAAAAATGATTTGAAGAATCATCATCTATCACATCGAGCTCTATTCAAGCAAATATCGCTAGCAATATTTAAATCATTGGTTAATATTTATCTTAGTCAGCCTCTACCTCTTTCATCTTTCACTCTAATAGATTCAAGATGTTTACTGGTCATCTTTGAACATGTCCAAACAGTGGCGTAGTCAGGATTTTTGACTAGGAGGGGTGATTTTCAAATATTAGTATAGATCGATTTTTACCATCCAAAAGCCTAAATTTTGGACTTTAGCCCTTGGTTCTGGTTGAAACAACGATCCGTCGATTATCAGAGCTTATCTATGATTCAAAGTCGAAAAATCATTTGTGATTTCGCTTCTGCATAATATTTAGCATTTCCATATATGAGACTTTCATTCTGATCTAAATAATCATCCTAACTAGCAACCTAATAAAATAAAGTTTATATTTTACAACTCTCTTTCAATTAATGAAACATGAAAGAAGAAAGGAATAGCTCACTCCTCTTGGAAGACCGTTGCTTTTGAGAAAAATAGAAAAGAGAAGATAGAGAGGAAGAAGCAAAAGAGGATAACTTTACCTTCTTCGGTAGCAACCTGGACTAGTTTCGGTAAGCTCGGCAACAACACAAAGAGAGCAAGGAAAGGTAAAACAGGGTTATTCTTGCGATGCCAACAAAATCCTAAAAGACATGAGAAAAGGAAGAAGATGTGAGGTCTAAGGGCTACTCTTGTCGCGGGAAGAGGACACCAGTTGATGTTGTGTTTCTTGCTTACTGGAGAAGATAAAGGAGAAGAAAAGAGAGCTCTTGTGCTTGAGAAGAGGAGAGAAAAAAAATTACAAGTTTACTACCGTTGGAGAAGAGAAGGAGAAGAAGGAAATGAGGAAGAAGAGGAAGAAAAAAACAAAAGTGAGGGATTGGCGAAGGGGTGGCATATGGCACGGCGGGGTTGCAGCATGCGTAGGGAGAAAAGGGAGAGAAACAAATGAAATAGAAGGTTTCTCAAAAATATCATAATTCATTTTAAATTGATTGAACTCATTTAAACCTTAAATTTAGTTTGACCATAACTTATCGAATCAACTCTAAATCAATCCTGATTTAAACCAATATAATCCTTATCTCCGCACCTACTTGTTGGATTTAATTCGAACCCAATTCAATTTAAATTTAGCGCTCTCACTTCGTGTCCTACAATTTAATTGATCCGTTTATTATTATATATTTTATTTTTAAAATTCAATACTTAATATTCCAAGTTGCGATATTTCCTCGTAAAAGTTGTACAAATGGATAGCTTAAGTGTGGGCTTTCCAAATATGTGATCAATTTCAATTTTCAATAATGAACGGTGGTGAATGGACAAATCAAGTGACCGTGAGGGCTTCCAAATATATAATATTATTTTTTTTAAAAAAAATGTGAGAGGTGGCGGTCTCACCCCTCATCCTCACGTGGCTATGCCACTGTGTCCAAACCATTTTGATTGGTAATTAAATATGGTAAAAAAGAAATTAAAGGAGTCGCACTACCAATCTTATAATAGAAATAGATAAAATGCTCACCTATCAAGGTTTTGAACAGGATTAGAAATTGCCTTAAGAAGAGATTGTTTCACTGCCGACTTCCATGAAAAAGGGAAGGAGCCACCCTGCATTGGTGCACTATAAGTAAACAAATGTTATTCCAATTAAACTGGAACAATCAAAGTTAGTGATGTACAAGTCTTTACCCAACCAAAACTCCTAGAAAGATCATTCCCTGTTCCAAGTGGAATAATACCAGTTGGGGGAACAGGTTCTCTTTTCTGCACGAAAAGTTCACCAAGACTCCCCAAAATCCAACCTACCGTACCATCACCTCCTGCAACCTGCAAAATAAAATAATCAACCAAAACTCATTTGATCATTAACAGGAAAGAAGCAATGAAACAAATCTTGTGAAATTGCATCAAAGCAAGAATGGAGTCAACGGACAAATAATTTTAATATTTGATTAATACCTACAACATAAACAAATTTGGACATGCAATGGTAGAGCATGCATCAATGAATCAGATATTCATAAAAAAGTATCAGCAACTCAGCAAGATAAACTTGCAGGAAAGCGTACCATAATTCTTAGCTTCTCACGGATGGTCTTTGCATAATCATCACCAAGAGATGCCAAATTCTCTAAGCAAGTTAAAGCATACTGAACAAAATGAGAAGGTGACGTCTCTGAAAGATCAAAGACCTGGGTTAACATACAAGAAATAGTAAGCGACATGATTTCATGCTCCTAGATATGTTTCTGACCCAAAAAGATATTTTTGAAAAAAAAAATTCTAGAACCAAATGCAGTTAGCACAACATGATCATTCAAACATCCTGGAAAAAAATGTGTCGGATTGGATAGATTTCAAGATACCAGAACTCTACTTTGTTAGCACAGACCAATCTGTGTGGCAACTCTTATTGGAGATATTGATGGATATTAGGCTCACTTCCAGTCCCAACCACAAATATGACAAGTATAAAAAAAAAACTCATATATTCATGTTAACCATATAAGTTTATTGAGCTACTAAAAACTGGCAAAATAAAAACATACGAAAATGTAGAGAAATTTGATTGTGTTTGTGTGTGTTTACTTGGATAATACAACAATGTCATAAGCCCTAACTAGAGGTAGCTAGATGGCTAGCAAGTTTTGCCATTCCATAGTAATATAACCGGCAGTTAAGTCTCACTAATGCTAGTTACTTTCCTGTACCCCTCGCACCTTTAAAGTTCAAGCTAACTAATCAACTTCCAATGTTTAGAATCTAATGGATTTCTTACATGCAAGTACTATCCATAGTTTTCTAGATTGGCTGATTCCATTCCGAATCAACTGAGCTGGATAGGCATCTGCTTTTTCTGATCCAATTTTATCTGAGAGATCACTGATAATCAAGAGATTATTCAGTGAAATCATATAGATTAAAAAGAAAATATACTAAGGCAGAAAAAAGCAAAATTAAGCCACTTTCAAATTGCTCAATGACAAGAGGATGATTTGACTCAGAGAAATCTGCTGATTCTTAAAGGTATTGGCTTATTTTGCGAGGCCCCAGGTTTGTCTTTTCCAGTCAAAAGTTGAAAACGTATAAAAATATCAAAATAGGAAGAAGGACACAATGAGATTATAAGGACAATAAATTAATTGCCAGCCAAAAATGGAGAATGTTCTACAAAAAGAAGGAGACAAATGAGTGACATGTTATCCTTTTGAATAAGAAAGTTTAACACATCTGTGTTAAGGTGTTTTAGTGTATGTGCTGTGACAACAAGAGAGACACTTGATGTTCTTTAGGCCATAAATATACTGCACAGTGCATATACTAATGTGTGTGCGTGTTGGTTATTGAAAGAGCTAAGTAGTATAGTGTATTTGTTATAGTATACAACCTTAATAGATAAATATGATTTAGTATTGAATATAATAAATTATGAGTTAATATGACAAAATTATTCAACATTTTTTAATTATTAATGCAATAGAACAGGTATTAATATGTCACCACTGAAGACAATCTGTAATAATATATTAAACATTTAAATTTCATAATACTCAAGATTATATAATTTAATAATTCTAATATTTAGTGGGTTTAATATGTATTGATATTATCCATAGTAGTGATAATTGATTACAGTCTTTATTTTTTCATTCTGATTCTGCTGATTCTATTGAACTGAAACAGCCAGCTTATTGTTTTTGAATAAGTTGATCCTGATACCAATCCTAATTCTGCAAACTATGATACTATCTTAGTGAATTTCCTTGTAATTTGGCATTCATCAAGACCACAAACCAACAAAAAATAAAGTTTTTTTAAAAATTATATTGTTTGGAACATGAAACATAGAAACACTGACCGGTAAAGCAATGGAGGTAGCAGATACCATAATTAGAAGAAGAATTAATATTTTGTGTACAAGAAATAAAATGAGCAAGAGAGAAGGCAAAGATAGAGAATTCAGATTTTAAGTTATGGTATACAGGAATATTATTTGAGAGAAAAATAATACATTACTTTATTGAATAGTGAGATATATTTATATACAAAACTAGGAATCTATCTAAGGAAAAAATTTACATGAGGAAACTATAATTAAGGTAATTGACAGCTATATTACCTAAAATATACAGATATACACAGCTAATACTCCTCTTCAAGTTAGAGTCTAGATATTAATCATGTCCAACTTGTTACAAAGATAATCAACCCGAACCCATTTAAAGCTTTTGTGAAGAGGTCCCCTAGTTATTCCCTAGTCTTCACATATCATGTAGAAATCATGTTTTGTTGAATTTTCTCATGAACAAAATGACAATCAATTTGTTATGGCCCTTAAATATAGATCACGTAATAGGATGGTTTACCGGCTGATCGGTGGAATCAATCTTTGTCTTCTTGGTTTTACGACCTTGACGGCTCACAGTGGTAGGGATAATTTGAGGCTTGTTGGGATTAGAAAACCTCTCGATCTAGGGGATTTAATTTCTTTTTGTAAACTAACATCATTGACATTCCTTCCTGACAAAGGAAGAAAACAAACACGGAATAAGAAAGGTATTATTCTTACTAAACATAAAAGATACCAGACTCCATTCTCTGAAGATAAGAGATACTTGATTCAATCCTACTCAAAATAAAAGATATTCGACTCAATCCTACTGAAAATAAAAGATACTCGACTTAAATAAAAATCAATTACTATAGTTGAATCAATTCTCTTGATATGCCCCCTTCTTTCTAAATCTATCATGTGTCCATAACATTACTCCCTCGAAAAATGGGTTTGTCCGTAAACACAAATGATGGGTAATGTTCCATGATAGCATTGCGTCTTCCATTGAATTTACATGGTTTGAGGAGCGCGGGTGCTTGTGATCGCATTGAGGGAAATTTCAACATCCTCAACGTGGTCTTGTTCATCCGA
>JBBPFP010000060.1:2517873-2541479 GCA_037974795.1 Kaempferia galanga | reverse complement strand
GTGAAGGAACGCTAATCCCCTTGCCGCCCCTACTGCAATCCGCACTCTCGACGCCCAATCCAGCGGCATCCTGCCCGGCCCTCGGTTGCCTGCAATAAAAAATCAAATTTTTAGCACGAAGTTTTAAATTCTCAAGACAATTTGCAATCGAGGAGCTAGCGCGGCATTAACAATAACAGACCGTGGAGAAGAAAGAAAAGGCTGCCATTGGGCATGTACTCGTAGACGAGGAGCTTCTCGTCGCGAGCATAGTAGTAAGCTTTGAGGGAAACAAGATTCGGGTGCCGCAATTGGCCGAGAATCTCCAACTGGCTCTCCAAATCGCGCTTGTGGGTTTCACGGAGACGCTTCACGGCGACGACGGTGCCGTCGTCGAGCACCGCCCTGTAGGCCGTCCCATATCCTCCCTTCCCCAGTATCTCCGCCGAGGACCGTAAGAGGTCTTCCAGCAAGAACTGCTTCGTTCCTTGGAAAAAAATCATTTTCCCCCTCTGGAATCCGCCACCGGTGGCGGTACCGGCGGTGCTGACGTGGGATGACGCGTATGGACTGGAGTAGACTATCTTTTCCCCTTCGCGAAAGCTGAGGGGCGCTCTTCGGCCGAACTTGCGCCAGAAGTAGCAGAAGAGGAGGCCGCAGACAAGGATGAGCACGATGAAGTCGCCCACGACGATGGTGACCACCACTACTCGATTCATCTTTACCCCTTGGCGATTAACGCCGCCCGCGGTTTGGTCCGGATTGACGAACTCGGGTTTGGCATGGGGAGCAGACGACACGGCGGCCGGGGAGACGGTGTCCACCGCACCGGCGGTGGGGCGGCAAGGGAAGAAGGGCTTACCGCAGAGTGCAGGGTTCCCCGCGAAAGCGGCGGCGGGGAAGGCCGCAAATGAGGGGGGCATCGCGCCAGAGAGAAGGTTCGACGAGAGGTTAAGATCCTGGAGGCGAGGGAGGACGAGGCCGGGAATGGAACCGGATAGCTGGTTCCGGTCGAGCCGGAGAGTGATGAGGCGGCCAAGCCGGGCCAGCGAGGTGGGGATCGAACCAGTGAGGTTGTTGGAGGCGAGGTCGAGGCGGTAGAGGCGAACAAGCGAGGAGATCGACGGCGGGATCGGACCGTAGAGCTGATTGTGGGAGAGGAAGAGGAGTTTCAGGGCGGATAGCGGGGCGAGGTCAGGGATGGGGGAGGCGAGGCGGTTCGACTTGAGACTGAGGACGCGGAGCTGGTCGAGACGGGTGACGGCAGGGAGGCACGCCGGGCCGGCGAGAGAGAGGCCCTCGAGGACGAGGCGGGTGACGCGGCCGCCGACGCAGGTGACCCCGTGCCACGACGCGCACGGAGACGGGTCGGAGGAGTTCCAGCTCGCCAACCTCCCCAAGGAGTCGCACGCCGCCTTCAACTCCAATAGAGCGCTCCGGTCCGCTTCCAAATTGCCCGAAGACGAAGACGATGAAGACGAGACCGCCAAAGACGACATTTTGAGGAAAAACAGCAGCAATAGCAGAGCTGTCTGAGGTAAATGCAGAGACGAAAACAACTTCTTCTCCTCCTCCTCCCCCATTTTCCACCGTCTTCGAGGAGGAAGACGATACCGGGAAACAGAGAGCTACGAGAGGAGTCTGACAGGCCCAGCAGCTAGCGCCGCTTACATCAATATACTTCTTCGCCATTTTATTGATCTTTTTCATTTCTTACCCCCGTAGCTGTGTTCCATGGTCAATGAGCTTTTACAAGTGAAGACAAATTCCAACAAAAAGATGTAAATCACAGAGTCCGCCAAGTTGACTGGGATTTTAACAGGCAAAAATTTAAGCTTAACTGCGCCGAGCTCTTCAAGCGACACCATTCAGTATATGTTTTGATTAATGACATTTATCTTTAAAAACTCTATTTTTTTTTTCTTTACATATGATTTTGAAATTACTATGATTTACCTTTTGTAAAGTTACATATGATTTTTATAAATTACTAACAAATGATCTGAACCATATCAAAAATTTTGAAAGGCCACTCATGCCACATAAATCTACCATCGTGGTGAAATGCTAAACTGAACAATGATTTTGAAATTATCTGTAGATGTTGTTAAGGTAGAGGTCGTCCAACTTGAGGGTGAACAGAGTTCCATTAAATGGAATTAATATCGAATTTTAAAATTTAGTTAGTTTATGTCTTATTTTAAAAGTTTGAATTTGATTAAATTAAATAAATCGGTTTATTCATTCTCTTTTTGCAATTATTACAATTGTTAAGTATTTGGACGAGGAACATTATTTAAATTTTAACTCTGTATGATCTCCAATAATATTAGTCTCAAATTTGCCACTAGCAATGTAGGATAGAAATACGTGGTTGTTGAAAATTATGATAATTCAATAGAAAATTGTTTTAATCAGTTTAGTTTGTTTAATTTTTGTTGAAAAGTTCAATCGGTTTGATTGTTATAAAAAATTTTATTTTGTTCAATTTTGATTAAATCAGTTCCATTTTAAATCGATTGCTCAGTCCTAGTCCAACCTAACAAGCACAAACTAAGAAGAGCAACAGAGTTGTCAAACAGAGTCCCTTTGATATTCAAAGGGTGCGAGATTACGAACCTTGTTTCTAGTAAATATATCTTACTATTTGTAGGTGTTGATAGTTGGAAGATCATACTCAAATATAGCCCAGACATGCCAACATGTTGCAGTATGATCTGGGTCTACAGGAATAGATCGTATGGGGGACCATATACAAGTATGCTCTATAATACCAAGAGCAGCAAGTAGAATGGAACCATACCTAAACGCGACCTTGAGACAGAAAGCTCGAGCATGCCAACCAAGTCGGTGAAGTCGGCCTTTGACTTGAGACGTTGTCTTCGCGCATATAAACAGTGAGTTGACCTGAAATAAAGACATGTGGTTATGACTGGTTAATCCGGAGTCTGATCTATACGAAGGTACGAGTCACTTTGCTCATTCCAGCTATATCAGTTTTAAGGTTAAATTCGTGAAAATTTAATGGATGTTAAATTTTAATATGATTTATAAATGCTATGTCTTTCTACAGAGAACAGTAGTTATATTATTTTGTTATCAATTTAAGTCCGCAAGAACCAAATATCCTGTTAATTTCTAATTTGAGTGCTTGGTATCAATCCCTACTTGCATGCTGGTGTCTCGTGAGCTTTGTGTCCCACTGTGATTAAAACAACTTGGATCACAGGCAATGAGTTCAAAGTGGGAAAGAAGAAAGGGAATAATAAATGAGAAGAGAGTTTCAATGTATTGGTTGGAAGGAACATTGCAATTTGTAGGCATCAATTCAGTTCACCACTAACACCAATCCATCACATAAAGAAACGACTTAGTAATTGCCAAACAAGTGCGAATCCACTCACAGCTGCGCAAGAACAATTAAATATGAGGACATTAATCGAAACTAACGTAAATGAGATACAATAACAAGCTAATCCTTGCTATATCCAGCAGAGAGATTTATGATTGGCATCAGCAAGCACCTAGAGTCAGTTCATTATGCCTACCCAACATCTGTACAGTTGAATTTGAACAGTGATGGACGTAATAGATTATAAATGTTGTGAACATTCTGTTTTGAACAATTTTTTTTTTAAAAAAAATGAGGCAATTTTTATTAACCAACTTGTATCACTAGATATTTCGGCCAAAAAAGGGACAAGAACTTCTATACAAATTTTCATTTGCACTCACTAAGCAGGTCCACCAACTGTGCTACACGAACAAGAATGTGATGGGCACAAAATTTAATTGAATGCCCAATTACAATGCATAACTACAAACACATTTTCGCTTACAATGACAGACATTCTGTATGCATGCTAGAGTATTTTGATCGAGTTGGTGTGTGAAGCCTACATTTGAGAACGCAAAAAGAAAATTGTGCCTGCCCCTTGATAAACTGAACACCAAATAAGAATGAAAGAGCATAGGCAGCGTTCCTCATCCTTCACTACCTGCAAATCTGGAAAATGGAGCAAATTTAGGCAAAGCAAAAAAGTTATCTTTTCACATATGTGCATAAAGTCATACTGTCAAGTCATTTGAGATCATTATATTTCTAAATATGAACTGCAATAAGCAATAATGCCACATCTTCAGTAATACCAGTCATTTAATTGATCCACATAGCAGACAACTAAGATAAGCCAGTTTAGGTAACTCTTGATTTATGTTAATTTAAAACCATACATAGTTGTTACATGTATGCTTGAATTAACTACACCATATGTTTTTTTCCCCAGAAAGCCGCCAAAGTAATTAACAACTTCATAGGACAGGCCAAGTACAGGCACTCCTGGCAAATCTCCAAGATAGTTAACAAACATTGATCAGAAAACATGCTCAAGCAAGTTCTAAAGAATCCGATGGGTATCTAGAGATATGGATGGACTGGAAAAAATATATCCCTTTTCAAATGCATTCAGCATAATCTAGCAATATGGATGGACTAGCAAATATAAATCCGATCTCGACTGATTCAGGTTCCCATGCACACAGTGAACCACTAACCATCTGTGAACAACCATTTGACTGAGGTGTGCAGACCTCAATAAATCATGCTTAGTGTAGTCATGGATAATCAAGTACAGTATGAATTATACTGTCAATAATCCGACAATTCTAATGAAGAGTATCATCCAAATACCCAATTAAACTGCACTGGATTACCAACCTGGGCTGCCTGTGACTTCAACAGCTAAGAATAACAAAGCCAGATGGCAAGTCTAAGCACAATGTAGCATCCAAAATCAAATGAGCAACAAGAAAAATACCAAAGGGATGAACTAGTAAAATTTGTAAACAGCAAGAGCATGAACAGAGAACGTTCTTATGGCTTGAAATTGAGTTGGCATATTACCCATGATATTTAACAAGAACCATAGTTGCACTCGCCAAACAAAAGATGCGCACCTATTTGTGTAATTATTTTGTCCAATTATTTTCTATAATTGGATAAAGAAGTGTGGGGTATAAAGGAGGCATAAATTTTTAACTACAATAAATTCAATTACCCCACTGAGAACAAACAGCATGGCTTAGTATATAATATCTGTAGCCACAACCCATAACAGTGAGGATGTACACGTATGATTAGCTGTATTATTTGAGTCCTTTACTTCTTTCACTATAACAAATATCTTCAGGTATATGCTCAATCTGTTAGAACATTAATCTAAGAGGACTGAATTGCATGTTATGAGCATGAACTCCTGCATGGTTTAGTCTATTATTGACTACCTAAATCGATAGTCTGGCCTACAATGTTTACCTGTACACTAGTGCTACATAAGAGTTGGAGACTGTCTTGGAAGGGATGGTCCAAGTACTAATACTCAATCACCCAGCTCCCAAATCTGAATTCCGAGAAAGCTGTTGCTCATGCTGCTGCTGAGATTGATGTTTTAGCTGTTGCTGCTGCAATTGCTGTTGCTGCTGCAACTGCTGTTGCTGCTGCCGCTGTCCCCCATTGGTATTACCATGCACTGGCATATCTCCAGCTAATTGATGTGATAAACCCTGACTTGAAGAAGGCACTAAAGTGTCACTCGCCATAACAGTTTCCTGTGCTGAGCTAACGACATACCTTGTTGGATTAGGTGCATCCTCATCGTATAATGGCTCTGCATTCCACCGAGTTGATGAAACCACAGCAGAAGTTGAATCACTACACTGAGTAATTGATGCACTTGTAACCACCTGAGCAACTGAACCCTGATCAGTTGATGCATGCGTCCTATCAGAGTTGATGTGACGATTTTGCTGAACTGATATTCTCTGAATGCCGGGTTGAGATTGATTCAAGTAGCGATGCTGAGATTGTTGATGTTGTTTAACTAGAGAAATAGATGGGACAGGAGCTTGCTGAGGCATTAAAATGTTATGGCTGGGTGAATTTTGAGTTGAGCCCTGATTGCTTGTATCAGAAACTGGTGATGGTTGCTTCGTAGATTGTGGAAGTGGATGAAGGTAGATATTTCCTTGATTTCCAGGTTGGTTCGAAGTTGGGTTCACACCTGAGCTAGCAGGGAAAAAACCTTGGCTTTGTTGCAAGATGTTTTTATCAGAAAGTTGATTCTTTGAAGCTGTTGAAAAGCCACTTACTTGAGAGGAATCTGCTGATAAGTTATGGTTAATTAGCATGCCTCCTCTGCCTAGCCCTTTCATAAGTTTGGCCTGCTGTTGTGAGGGTTGTCTTTGCGGTTGTTGTTGTTGTCTTGGCTGATTTTGTTGAACCTGTTGCCTTTGCCTTTGGTTTATCTGATTTGACATTCCAGATGATGGGTTCCTTGATATGTTTTGCTGTTTCTGTTGACCTTGTGAAGAGACTGGAAGCACAGGAGAAGATGACGGTGACTGAGATTGGACTTGCGCATTAGTTTGAGTAGGTGGTACTACATTTGGCCCAGAGATGTGACGTTGCAGTTGAGGTATCATCCGTTGATGTAGTTGCCTTTCTTTCGCAGCTCGCATGGCATATGCCTGTTGATGAGAGCTTGAGTGGTTTGTGCCTTGGATGTGAGGGTGAGGGTTACCAAGCATGTGGGGTTGTTGCTGCATCATTTGATGAGGCTGTTGGTGTTGCTGAACTGGAAATGTTTGAGCTGATGCAGGAACTGTTGTTGCATTAGGGAAGGAGGCACTAATACCATTGAAAGGAGACACAGGCTGCCCATTTGTCTGTGAGGATTGCATCTGCATTTCTTGCATCATCATCTGTTTGTGTTCATCAGGACTTTGACCGGGCTACACAAAAGAAGATTGTATTAATCAGGCTAATCCCCATCAATCAACAAATAAACGAATCTCTACAAAAAAAAAAAATGGTTAATGATGCTTCTGGAACATATTTTCTACATATATTGAGATGCCAAATTTGTTCATTATCTTGGTGGACTAGTTATTCACTGTTTTGCACATTTATAATCCTTATACAGTAAAGGAAATGGTTCAAATTAAAAAGTCGTAAGATGAATCTGAGTTATGATAAGTAAAACATTGCAACTCATTCTTGAGATAGCATAAAACCAAGTCATCCCTTAATTCACAAATTAATAGATAGTCCCATGACGTGCATTCCAATCCAGTTTGTTTAACCAAATTCCTTTAACATTTAAAGATAGAACAACAAATATGCTTCAAGTTGTATCAGAACATACACTGTTTTATAGCCTTGATCATTTTCTTAGCTTGTTGAAATAAAACCACACAAAATCTGTATCAACCCTACACATTATGCATCAATTTTTTATAATCTCATTGTTATTTTATATAATATTATTTGTTTATTTCTTTTTCTTACTTTATATGCAGATCTAAATGAACACAGATTAGTAAAGGCTATTACAATTTACTGTTATGTACAATCCAACCGTGGCCAATTGAAATCTGCATTTTTAGATTAATACTACATGCCAAGAAATGAGAGAAAGAAAGGAAGAGGGAGAATAAGAAGAGGAAGGTTAGATAAAGAAACATAAAAGCAGTGTAAGCAGTGCTCCACGTGTCATCTACAGCTCAACCTTCCTGAGCAACAAAGGATACCGAAAAATTTAAAAGCGAAGGACATTGAGAGTTCCTTGTTTCAGTTTTGCCTTTATAAAGATTCATGAAGAAGTATCTAATTTGCAAGTTAGAATATGAAGTAGTGCAATTATATGGGCTTAAGTGTAGCATTTATCTTTAATGTATTTCAATGAAACACAGACCATGACGATCTGTATGCCAACCAGATGCAAAACTGTCTGAAATTTCCATTAAATTTTTTTATAAAATGAAAATATGCATAAATAAACAAGTGATAATCTGATGTGTTTAATAATCAGCATGATTGCAACAACAACAATCAAGTCTCATTCCATTAGGTGGGGATCGCTATATGGATCCTTCTAAGCCATCGCGCTCTAACCCCTACTATATCATCATCTATATTTAAATAAATTTTATCTTATTTTATTGTTGCTAACCAAGTCTTTTTTGGTCTTCCTCTTCGTCATTTGATATACGTATTTATCATAGTTTCGCATCGCCTATTGGCCGTCTAAATACATATCCGTACCATTTTAAACGTGTCTATCGGAATTTTTTCTCAATAGATACAACTCCACCCGCGACGAATTACCCCGTCATGGCCGATTCCAAACCCGGATAAAGGACGGTTACACTAGGTTGCCAGCTATGGCAAACAGCATGATTGCAACATAATTAAAAACCTAAATTTGATGATGTTCAATAATCCACACTAAGTATAATTAGAAACCTAAATTTTATAACTATGATCACTCATGGAAATAATAGAACAGAAAATAACTCGTTGAACGTACACACTCAAATCAAAATTTAAAGTGAAAAATTGTGTTATGTCTACTAAAAGAGTAATCATAAAACCTGTTTGTCCTTTTTCTTATTTTTCTTTTTTGCTTTGTTTCCTGTGAGAAAACAGAAGTCTTTTCAGAATAATAAGCCATGTCCAATAGAAATGTGAATTTAAAATGATGAACAGAATAACAACTATAAGGTCAACACAGAAAGGCATTATATTTGTCTGGAGATTGCCATTCATATTGGAAAACAGTTATTTTTTTCAAATTAGTCTTTGAAAGGGTGAGCAACCGACTGTAGAAATGCAAGTTATACTAAAACTCTCTCTGAGATAAATGGAGAAAGCCATAATGGAAATTCTTACCCGTATCATTTGCAAGGGATCCCGTGGCCGCATCGTTGAGTTTCCTTGGCTAGATACAGCACTTGGATGAACATTGACCGAGTTTTGAATTCCATGTGAACCACTTGAAATCATGTTTCCACTCGTGACCATGTTCAGCATGCCAGGGGAACTTATTCCTTGAAATGTTGGCCTTGGCATTGGAATTCCTCTCCCAGACATCAGCCCCATACCGCCAGGAACAGGCAACATTCGAACACCACGGTCAGCTCCCATTGGTAAAGTCCCAGGTAACACATTAGGTTGTTGATGATTTCTTCCTGGAATCATTTGGCTATACTGCTGCATTCTTTGTGGATCATCAACAGAAACTGCAGATGGTTTTGGCACACCAAACCTCTGGGGTTCCCTATAGCAACAAATATAATATGATAAGTACCAGAAGTACAGATGAATGCACATAAAATTGAAAAGAGTTCACCATAAACACAAAAACAATTATAATTCTCATTACCTAGAAGAAGGATTCAACGGAACAGATGCTAAAGGTAAGCTACTACTTAAGACAAGACCAGTAGACCCTTGTAACATTGTAGCACTCGATGTGGCAAGGGCAGAAGTAACAGGACCCTGATGGCTTGGGATCGTTAAGCTACCAGTGTGAGGCCCCTGATATGCAAGTGAAAAGACATCTGGGCTTGAAGACATTGATTCACAGAAATCAAGTGGCCTATACAAAAAAAATAAGAAAGAAAAGGAAAAAGAGATCAAAGAAATGATCAAGTAAACAAATATCCAGATAAAAAGACTGAATAACATCTATGCAAAAAATGACAACCATAAAGGCAGATAAAGAAATTAGCTTACGTCAAGATCCCTCCATTCAAGTTGTTTGGGCATACTTGGGAAAGAGCGACTACATGAGAACTATGAGCTGTAGTAATTTGTTTCGGTTCCTGATTACCAATTTTCAAACAAAAACATAATATTTAGATAGAATGCTTTTGCAAAGTAATAATTCTATTGAGAAGATAAACACAAAATTGGCGAGTTTGCTATCAGGTTTTATAAATACAAAAAATCAGAAAGAACACTTTAAACAGTACTCATCACCACTTTTTCAATCCAAGTTGCAATAACTTGGGAGAATACAAAGGAAATCTCAGAACATAAGCAGGTAAAAAGGGAAACAAAATATCAATGTTATTGATACAAAAATTAAAATGTGATGAATCAATATACAGACCTGGCGACTGCAGGAAGAAAGCTTCTGCCTATGTGAAATAATCTTCTCAAAATGTGTCTTCAATATATCCTCTTCCATTGGTCCTTGAAGACGCTGAAACAATTGCCGTGCACTTCCCTGATACATATTGTAAAAATCAATAATGTACTATCTGGGGAAAACCAAAACATATGAAAGGATAAGCAACCAAAAGCTTGCCTTTGGAATGCCTGGCAGAGTGGATGGATAAGGTTGTGATGAGCCAGAATCTTCTGCAGAATCAGCTCCATCACTTGCATTTTTGTCCATCAAAAATTTGTGTCGTTCTTTGCATTCTTTGGGTTTCCGGAATATACACTGATACATAAAAGAATGAGTATCATCAATACCGTGAATACGGTGGGTGGATTAAATATTCCTAATGAAAAAAATTTTACCAAGAATGAATTAACCAAACAAAGTGCAGAAAAGTGTTCTTAAGAAATTGACCATACTAATTTACAAGAAGAGCAACATATGGTTCAAGCTACCACAATGTGGCAGATTGCAGAACTCATTGCAGTAAGAAAAAATATGCATATACCAGCAACTAATCACAGAAATAATAACTGTAATAGCAAGATTATAGGCTCATGAAAGTTATTCCGAGCAAGGGACATAAATAATGACTCCACCTTTAACTGGAGCGTGCTGTTCATTGCATCACTGACTAGCTCCCAATTTGGACCCAAATCATGGACAAGGACAACAAGTGCCTGTAATGGACAGGGCATTATGTACTGTTTAAGAAAAAGGAAAAACATTGTTACAAGTAGAAAATGGCAATTCAAATAAGCAACTAGCAACCTGATCCTCAAAATTTGACCATGGACTTCCAGATCCAGATTGTCCAGCAGCCATCTGCCTCATGGAAACAGTTAATTTTTTAGTAACAACAAAATGCTGATGTCAAGATAAATATGAATATACACAGCACTAGCAGACTTATAGATTTATTGTTCCACAAAGAACTTCAGATTAGAAAATTAGATACCCAGGGAAACAATTTCAAAGAACTGATGAAACTAAAGATAGCTAACGAGCTTCCAAAAACAACTTATATATAAGAAAAATACTCAGAGTTCCCTATAGATCTAGCTATACTATATTTCAAGTAGAGCTTGCTAAAAAGTTCAAAAAAGGAAAATATTGTACCTTTAATGTGGTACACCTTCTGGCACGATCCCGGCTAGCTATGATTTTGAGAAGCTTATTTGAGTTGGACATATTACTCATCTGGGAAGCTACCGGTGAAGGCAATGACCCAGCAAAATGGATAAGGCCATCAGGAGATCCCTCAATCATTTGCTTCAATACTTTAGGCTTCTTAGCAGCATGTTGCCCAAAAACTATTGTAATAATGAAATAGTAAATATCTTTTATGGAAATTTACATTCCAAAATTTTAAATATTCAGTTTAAGGAAATAAAAAGGAACTACCTGTGTTTACATTTGAATCAAAATTTTGAGATTCCATTCTCCTTTTAGAATTCTGCAATAAACATGAAGCATAGACAATTAGTGTAAAAATGCACTACAATCATGCAATGACTCGATGGAAAGCAAGGGGCTCAGTAACCTTTTTTGGTTGCTAGGGAATAGGAATAATTTTAAGGCTCCTCCTATAAGCTACATATTTAGGCAAACAAAGAAAAAGGGAAAAAAAGGGTGGGAAAAAACATGAGACTCCATAATGGAACATTCTTGGAGAAGACAAAATTCATATGGATCTCATGTAATGATCCTTCAACAATTTTCATTAGACAGCATCGTGTAAAGCATACCGCAAAACATATTCCCAACACACCTGTTCACGCTGAATTGTAGGGTCAATTTGCAACCTTTGCTCATATGATGACCGAATTGAACCATGCTATAATACATGAGTAAGAGTTGTTACAACCAGAAATACATATAAAATGATAAGGCACAAAAAGATTTTACCTTTCCAGGAAGAATCAAAAGACCAGGTTCACCCATATTTAGCGAATTCTTATATCCTAAATGCTTCGGTTTCTTCTTCTTTTTCTTAGATTTTGATGAAATTTCACCATCAAATGGCAACTGCCTGTCAAAGTCTGCAATAGTTTCAACTCCCATGTTTTTCCTGGCCATAGATCCACCATGTAATGAACTCTGATCATCTAGGAAAGAACTTGTGTCTTCACTTGTTGCATCAGTTTTACTCGTCATTTGCAATGGCACAAGAGCTCCAGAAGGATAAGGACAGACAAATCGCTGTCTACTAGCTGTCCTCACACGTTTTGTTGGAAATGAACCCACATGAAAGGTACTTGAATTTCTTTTCCCAGTCGATATAAAAGGTTGATTTCCCGATCTGCGTTCTAAGCAAGGTTCGTAAGAAAAATAAGTACCATCTCCATTGTGTCTTGTGGCACTGGATTTTTGCCTCGTATGCTTTCTTTTCTTGTGTGCAAGCCTTGATGACAAGCCACCTTCAAATTTTACAGGCAGAAGACAAGTGTCAGTTTCACCTTCCTCTTCTTCATATACATCCTCTCCATGTTCACCTATATCGAAAAAAGATGACAGTAAGGGTTTCTTCACCATAATATCAAAATTGCAATGCTTGAAAGTAATAATGGTCACCTGCAATTGAATTACAAAGAGATGTCTCACACTCTTCCTGATGCACGGAATTAGCAAGTTGCTAGGAAAGATCAAGTAAAATATTTGTGTTAGTCAAATATTCTGAAGTTTGATGACGGTGAGATAAAAGAAAATTGTTAGTGACCTTGTTAGCCAAACCTCACAGCACACTTAAGTTGAAACTATGCAATTTATGAGCATTCACATAATAAACTGGTGAAAATGATTTTAACCTACTATAGTTATCCATTTGAGAACTTAAACTTCAGAAACAAATATTTCTGAAAAAGATTGCCAGGATACAAGCACTAAAGGATGTTTTTATTACCAGTATCAACAAGTATTGTTCTCCAAGAAAAATGAAATGGCTGCATACAGCTTGCTTCATTTTATCAATTTCAGTAACAAACTAACATAAAGTAACAAGGATTTACTTTGTAATGCATCCATTGGGTTTCCACGGCTTCTCTGTATGCTTGCATCGCACCGTGAGGAACTTCATAGAAAAAAATTTCCTACGAGAGCAAACCAGTGGCCGTGTGAGATGAAATCAAATGCAAGGTTCCCAAGTTGAACTACATATTGTGAATCCATGAATTTTGGAATAGTTAATCATAAATATTGTTAAAATTTTGTAACATAGGTTCCAAAGTTTCTACATAACAGTTTATACATCCTAAAATATATATATTTTAATAAGCATGATATAAGTAATGTAGCATGTAGATCATCACACAAACAAAACAATAGAGTTTCAAATCTCACCCTGATCAAAAAATTAGAAATTAATTTCTATTACACTTTATCAAAATTTGAAATTAAATGGACAATGGGACATTTGATCCTTACTTCCAACAATAGTATACTCATAGTACACTTCACCTTCATCATCGATTCCAGAGTCGATAGGATTAATGCAACTTAAGAGTTAAATAGGAAAAAAAAGTAGCACAACATGAAGAGAGGAAGGGGAAGAGGAAGGAGGCTTCAACCTGCAATACTTCTTCTAAGCCACCGTTAACTACATTTTCACTCAAGTATAAGTCTTGATGTGGCGAGACTTATGTTTCTTTTCAGACTGTGTCAAGTGTTCAATTTTTCCTTAAATCATCTTTGAGTCTCCATGCTAAAAGGTTACTCCTACATAAGACTTCTAAAAATTTGACTCTCAACTCTCCATTTTTATTGTTGTACCATGTAATAGAAAATTCATCTTTCCTTTTATATATATATATATGGTTTTAAGATGGAATGGATTTATTATGATGGGTTGAACTTAATTCTGATTGAGTTTTCTTGTCTAGAATCATACTAAAAGTGGATTCATGAGACATTTTCCAATTCACATATGATATGTATTGTTACACGTATGAATGATATCTTACGATAAGAGTTATACATGATATGATTCTTACAACTGTGACGATATGTGATAAAACATGAGGCAGAATGTCAGCAAGAATATTACCACTCAACAAAGTACCACGGATATGAAGCAGTTTCTAAGATCAAACTGCAAAATGCCATAAGAAATAATGCTATGTATGGTAGGAAGGAATGTAATCCATACTTCAAAGAGTTTGTCTGCTGAAGGTATTACCAAAATGCCTGGACCATTTTGGCAGTCAGGAGTGGCAGGTGCTTCTACCAAGGTAGAGTGACAAGATCTGTCGCCATTATGTTTCAGGAACCCAATTGCATAATCCATGACAGAATCTTGAACCTACTCAAAAAAAAAAAAACAAACAAAAAGAAAACATATCATACATCTATACGAATAACACCCCAATGCTTTATAAGTCTACAAGAATGCAACAAATGATGCTTAACAGAGGATAGATAGTATCATACAGCTAATGATGCTACTTTAGCAAGACAACAGCAGCATGCTTAACAAGATGGCATTTTATTTCTACCAACTTATCATGTGGTTTTTTGATAGTTAATTGGAGAACAATACAAGTTCGTTAATGAGATCGGTAGTGCATGTAAAGTAACACTCGTTCGAGCACCTAGGAATTCAACTAGCATTCTTTTAAGATGGATTGAAATCTTAAGCTGTGCTGGATATTTATCATTCCACTGTGAAATCGTGATGCAGAACAGCTCTGGAATATCAAAGAGTCAACAACAATAACAGAAAACCTTCTTCCTCATGATTCCTCATTCGATGGCAGTGACCAAATCAACTATAGCAAGTGAGGTTGCGCGCAATCCTCCTTGAGATCTGCCAAAAGTGAGCAAGAGTGTCGAGCGATTCCTCCCTTTGGCAACAATGAGTGATTCTCTCACGGTTCTACAACGTTGGTGATGCGAGTGATTCCTCCTTCAAGTGATTCACGATCCTTCCTCCTTGGAGGTTCTCCAATGCAGTGACATAGAGACTAGGTAATTAAGCTTCTTCCTTATTTTTCTCCTCAGTATATGTCTGCACTGGTAAAACAGACCTGCACTATTTCATTCCAACCAAGGACTAAAAGCCTGGCTAGGAACAAAATTTAAACCTTATTTTTTCAATAGCAATAAACAACAGAGAGATTACTCCACAATGACCTGGAAGACCAAGATTCAAGTTATGAAAAACTCCTTCGAAATTGCTGTTGATCCTCTAGATCCCACAATGGTGGGTTGAATCCTCCAAGATTCAAGCCATCATCAGACAAACAAACTTATCAAAAATAAAAAATAAAATTGATTTTTTAAGTTTATATCCTATTATTATCTTAAATGATTGAACAAGTTATATAACAAAATAATAAGTATTCCCCTCATTCTTTCCTTCCAGGGAAACGGTGGAACAAAAGAAATAAAGAGTATTCCCCTTTTCTTCCAAGGAAAGGTGGAAAGATTCCATCCTTGTTGCAATCCTCCCAGGAAGCACAAATGAGAACAATTTCTTCCACCTCTCCCTTGATACTTCTTTCAATTCACTCATTTCTTTTTCTTTGTACTTTCTCTCCTTTATAGGAAACACATCAATGAAGATATGAATTATTATTAATCTGTAGAAAGTATCACGGAATAACCATCGAAATGTTATTATTCTGAAATTTGATTGTGTAGCAATTCAATTATTAGCACTAGCAAAATCCCAGCATAGAACCATTCATTTTACTATGGAAATGTTGAATTTGATAAGGTTGAGAAGTCTGATTCTATAATTTTAGCCTCTTAACAACAATAGCAATTTGAACTTACAGAAATAGTCCAAAATAAATCCCTAGATATGAAAGAATGCAGAATTGGATGAAAAGCAATGGTAATCATATTAACATGGAGTGTTTTATCCAGCCCCACAAGTGTAAAGACATAAACATGAACTATATAATAATACATTGTACTAAAAGTCAAACCTGCTCTCTCTTCACTTTAGCCTCGTTGGCATCTGATGCCCTAATACTATCTGATTTGAACTCTTTTCCATGAGTTGTCTTGTCATTACAAATAAGCTCAGCTGTATGCCAAAAATTGATAACAGACTTAGCCAAAGTCCTAGCAGTACTTTTTTGCTTGTACAATAAGTTTTCCTGTCTGAACTTCGCTTGACCACAAGAAGCAATTAATCTAGAAATTCGAGAAGCAACTGTAGTCTTCCATAATCGCTCCTGTTTAAAATTAGTTTAAGTAATGTTGAAACAAACCATTAAGACACTCTAACAAAATGATGACAGAGAATCACACTCTAGATGTACCTGCATGAAATCATTTGCCATCCATGCCATTTCTTCAAGCACAAAATCCCAGTGGCATTTATGATGCTTCTCAAGATACATACTACTAACAGATAGTTCTCCAGCCTTTTTAAGCCTTGCCTGTAGAACAAAATTTATTGGATCTTTCTAGTTGAATAATCACATGAATTTAGCATGCACCGTGACAGCATATGCATTATACCTCTATTAATTGTGCTTCTTTTAGTATAGCATCTTCACGTGCCTTTTTTTGATCTGCAGTGGAAGTTTGAAGGAAACTGGTCAACAAGGAGCCTTTGTAGTTGAGGATGACCTTTGGATATTCAGAAGCAGAGGAAAGTAACAAGCATGTACCTGCTTTTTGTATAGAACTTGGTTGACTTAAAGAATTATCCACTTTTATTTCTGACTCACATATGATTTCATCATTCAGTTTCTCAGATTCTGAGTTGGTAGCAGGTGTGACTTCACTTACAATCACAGTTTTACCATCAGAAACATTATCTTTCATCCAGACAACCAAGTCACTTAGGTCTTGACGAAGCGGCCTTGATGTGTTATTAGCATTAATGGAGGCATCAGAATTGAATGCCTCGTTGTTTTCTTTCAAAGTGCTGGTATCTAGCAGAGACTGTTCAGAGGTTATCTGGTCTCTAACATCTCCACCTGATCTACCATTTGTGGGCCTTAGCATCAAGGACTGATCATCATCAGGATGTTCACTGTTAACAGCACCATTTGCAATAGTATTTTTGTCCATAATATCTGAATGTAAGTTTTTGCTAGTTGGGCCTTCAGCAAGAGTCTTACTTTTTATAGCATCCTCATTGAAACTGGGCTTAGATTCATCATATCCATTGAATTTTCCAACATCACATGAGTCCTTAGAGTCCAATGGGGTAGAAGGCAAACCAACTGGAAGAAGACCATCCTTTCCCATAATAGCACAAGACTGAGAGGAGGTTTCTTTAAAAGCTTTTTCAGGAATAGATGAATGTTTAGTACAGGAGTCATCTAACTGCCTAATTTCAGTAATCTTGATTTCTTTCACTTCTTCAGGCATTTCATCTACAATCATGTTAGTGCTTGTGTTATTATTCTGCTCCATATCTAAAGGGATATCCACTTGATCATCTGCCACTAAAACCTTTATAATGCAATTTTGATTTTCTTCCTTTGCGCTTGAAATGAACAAGAAAGAACTATCTTGAGCTTTTATATCCTTAGGAGAAGGCGCATTTGACGATGCAACAGTAGCTTTGTTGCCATGACGGGAAGTAGAATCAGTCAAACATAGATTACCAGAATCACGAGTTGTTCTCGATCTATTACGCCGCGCATATGCTTGCCCATTAGCCCCAGGGCGAAAGATAACAGAGTCATCTGTTTCTTTCATATTGTGATTTACACCGACTTGAGATGATTGTTCCAACAGAGCAACACTACCTCTTTTACCTCTATGTTTGGCATATCTCTCTCCATGAACTTTGATGTTTTCCCATTTAAAAAGCAACAAATTATCTCCAATATTAGTTTCACGACTCATGGAACCACCAGGTTTCCCACTGCTTTCAACTGAATCTCCATGCGGTGAAGCATCCAATGTGAAGCTACCTTTAGCTTCACTGTCAAGCAAAACCAGGGGGAAAAGAAGGAAGATAGCTCAATAATAGAACTGTAAGTGATTATTACTATAAAACCATCTTATGTACATTAACTGAGGAATAAAACCTGGTTACATATGGCTCAGCGTGTTGATCTGTAAAAGAAGTAGATTGTACACTGGCATAAGCTCCATGACCA
Source organism: Kaempferia galanga (assembly GCA_037974795.1). NCBI lineage: Eukaryota > Viridiplantae > Streptophyta > Magnoliopsida > Zingiberales > Zingiberaceae > Kaempferia > Kaempferia galanga. The sequence goes on along the minus strand of JBBPFP010000060.1, from coordinate 2,523,424 downwards.
AATTTAAAATCCAAGGGATTTCCACCCTACAACAACCAAAAGTAGACAACCAAATAAGGAAAATGCTGAAAAGATCAGCATGACAGTTCAATAAGAATTAAGACATTAATCTGCAAATACTTTCTCAAGAAATTCCAGCTCCCTTCTTCGTGCTTCCTGAATCTCAAATTCGTGCCTGTAGTTAAGAGATGAATAAATTTAATTCAGAGCAATTACAAACTTTATAAGCTGAAACAATTTTATCAGCGAAAACCTACTGTAGCTCAGCCTGAGCCCTCTCAATTTCTGCATGACCTGGTGAGAGTTTGGTGTCTACACCAAATGCACATTCTACAACGCCTCCCATGGGCTGTTCTTTAATCTACTGGAAGAGAAAACACTGGGCTATGCCCATACTTGCATTTGATGCTAAATCATCACTAAACCAATTGTTCAATCTCTGGTCTACACATTTCTACTCCTACAAACTAAAAGAATATTACAATCAGCAACTATCATAAATATAAAGGGAAAATAAACAATGTGTAAGCCCATTTCCACATCCAAAACGTAAAAATAAAAAATATAGTTGAGGATCAATGAAGATTTTTTTAGTTGGTTAGATGATTAACATATACTTGTAGCCTTCTGTATGGATAGAGTGAGGTTAAACATGCATCTATATTATTTCTATCTGGAATTATTTCTGAAAATGCTAGCCAAAAGTTAAAAGATATAAGGTACATCCATAAACATAAAATATAGCATTAGACAAGGCATGGTAGATGGAAAAAATGGATTCCTTAACGCCAAATCCCCTTTCTGGAGACTCGGCAATACATTTATCTAATTAATTTACAGCATTTTGATACACAAAGAAGTAGCTCCAATATGCTAGTTGGCGCAATTATGATTTTTGTACCTTTAAGTCCTCAATGCAATACATTAGTAGCAACCCAATACAAGAGCAATGAAGTTGCTTCACAAAATAGTATTTTAACCAAGCCCCAGCAGCAATTTCAAAGAAACAAACAAAATGATAAATTAAAATTTAAGGTGTGTAAAGAAATACTTTGATGCAGGATGAAACTTTGTTTAGATTTCATGCGAATATTAAACAACTATATGTTTATTGAGTACAGAACAAAAAATAGTCTCATTATGAATATGATAAAATATTAAAATTTTAGATCCATATACTCTTCTACTAATCATAATTTTTAATTTCTGTTTGTTTGTTCAAGTGCGTTTTTTTTTCTTTTCCAAACTTACAATGCTATTGCAACCCAAATGGTCAAAATAAAGGGCAGTAATCAGCCAAAAAGAAGAGAGAGAGAGAGGTGCATTTGAATAAAGCAGTTAGTTCTTGATAAGAAATGAGACTGCAACAAATTAGGAGAGGAAGTGTTCCAGGATGAGATTTTACCACAGGATAAGTATTGAAGATAAAATTCACAGAAACTTTTGAAAAGGTCTACTGCAAAAACAAGCAAAAAAAAGCATTAACATCTTATCCAGCAAAAAGAAAACAATAGGATAGCGATCCTGTATTGAGTCTTCTTCAGGCATGTAAAACAAAGGCTTTAATGAATGAGGCAACTGAGGAACAAAACCAATATTCCCTAGCCTGTGGGAATATTTTGGTTACATTTACACACTACAAAACTAAGACACATTGGCCCAAACTGGTATTGGAGAATCACCTAGACATTAGTTGATGATGGAAGTGGTGAATGCAAAAGTTTAGTAAATTTAGAAGTACAATAAGTATTCTTGTTCTTGACTATTCTTTCTTCTCATATGTGGCTGATGGCTGGTCCTGTTCGTAATTTGATTATCAAAATGGTGTTGTGTGAGTTAATTCAATTACATTAACTAGAACTCATAAACAACGTCACGTCTATATCTGGAGGATATTTCTAAACGGGGATAACCAGAATCCAACCCCATGCACATCTTGGTTAGCCAAGGTCTAACCCTGGAACAGTAATTACACCTGCTAATTTATCCATGCAGTTCTCAGTTACAACTTCTGGGGACAAGAAGGACAACGAGTAGCCACCCGGCAGTTTGGACTCCCATTTCCTACGCAATCCCTTAGGATTAGAATTTTTTCAGTCAGATGTAACAAACCAACCAAATCAACAATGGGCATCCATCTAAAACAACTCCATGAAAGATAATTATATGGTTGGTCATCAGCATCTGTGTTGTCACATTTATTTTGTTTGTAAATGGATTAAAGAGGTCTCTTACATGAATTAGGTGTGTATGGCCCACTTCACATCATGCCCATACCAAACTAATCTATATATGCTCCACCAGAAGTCCTTGGAAATGCAAATTTCTATTTTTATCCCCAGCCTTCTATAAATTAGACAAGGGGCAAGATACCAACAGAACCCACTCTCTATGGACACTCTTGATTGACAGGTTCACCCTCCGTAGTCTTAACACGCTATTAATTCCACTTTCCACATTCAGAGCATTCTCCTCCAGAGGCTGAACCCAATAGAAAATTGACTCCAAGCGCCATTACAAAGAGAGCCTTCACCACTCAATTTCCTAGCTTGTTCCTTATTTGATCAATGTCGTGTTTAGTTGTTTTTCCATTCTTCAAAACTTTAATCTTTGTACAATTCCATTTTAGTGGACAAACCATGTCAAGTCTAACTTCGACGAATTTCACAAGCATTCTGTGGCATACTTCACAATGACGTGTATCAAGAGAAACTATCATCTTGTTCTTAGGGCTTTAAGCAGTTATTTTTGGATAAATGAGAAAAAAAAATTAAGGTAGTAGAAAATAGCAGAGAACAAACAGAATGATTGGGAAACCACACGGAACAATTTCTGGATGCAACAAGAAAATTAACATCGATGAACTTATTCCTACCCTATGCATCCTCTCGCGAAGCAAAACAAAATCAATGGAATGCATAGATATACCTTTATGATTGAACATATATAAGCAACATTGGTATTCCTGAAGCAATTTGCTCAAGACGGGTAGTAGACCACATTGAGATATCATTCTAACAAGTGATTGCACACGTGCAATGACTAGTAGCAGCATTGAATACACGAGAAATAACTGAAAATATACTGAACCAATGCTAAAGAGAACAATTCAGAGCTTACAACTGCAAGACCATATCATTTGCATTCAGGAAAACGTAGCAGGACTGAGAAGTAGAACCTTTGAAGGAAAAGTTAAGAGCTAGAAGTCGTTTTCCGCGCCAGGATCACTTTAATTCAATCGAAAGGAAGGGCCCAGACCAGCGTAGCAGGCAAAGGTCGTGCTCCCTTGCTGAAGGGAGGGAACAAAACAGCGTTCTCTGACGTCGGGAACTTAAATAGTAAATGTAGAAGAATCAGAAAGAGGTAATTCGGGAAGAATGAGCTCGCCTGAGGACCAAGGAGGCGGGTGGATGGCTAGGCTAGGGTTAGGGCTCGACGTGCGAGTGAATGGAAGAAGGCGCCAACAGGGATCGAGTTGAATGCCAAGATTTTGCACAGCCAGAGGGAGAATCCGAGGAGATCGCGAGAGGGGAGAACAGTTAGGGTCCTCGGAATCGAGGCTTACTAGGGTTCGTGATCGAAGACGAGAGCGGAGGAGGGAGGAGAAGGTCGCGAAGGAGAAGATTGGACAAGGAGATGTAAGAGCCCCAGAAGTGGTCTGGTCGAATCCAACCAGCTTGGCGCCATGGACAGAGCCCGACGCCGCACTCGAACGGAACGCAAACTAACGGATCCGGATTTGGAGGATCCACTTATTCGATGAGACTGGAATCTGGAATCTAAGGACAGTAATCTGGAATCCAAGAAGAGTAATGGGTGGATTTGAGTTAGATTTGATCATATCTATATTTATGCCCAACTTCGTATTATCAGCTATTTAATTTTTATATTTATCCCTATATCTATGAAAAGATCCCGTATTTATATCTTACTAGTCATTCTATTATTATATATAATTTTTTTAAAAAAAAATTCCTCTACGACGTGCATACAATAATTTTTCCCCTTTTTTTTTATTTTTTTAATCTCGTGGTTATGTCAATAAAACTTATCAAAATTGAGTTATAATATTAAGCACATAAAAATTGTTAAATAAAAAAATTATATATATATAATATCGGATATTGAATAGGATATAGGTAAAATTTTATCACATCCATATTTATATTTATATTTATATTTGAATTAAAAATACTCATACTCTAATTATTTAATAGGATCTAAAAATTTTTTATATATTTTCAACCATTCAGATCAGATATAAGAGAAATTGTTACATATCCAATGAACACTGATAATGTGCACTCATAAATGCAGTTCTATCTACATATGATTGAATCTCAGAGGGTATTTGGTTCATAGAAGAGAATAAGAATATGAATGAGAACAATTGTAAATAATAAGGACTTCAATCTGATTCTCATTACTTCTATTTTATTCGGTAATTGCTCATTCTTGTATTTAGGGATTAAATACCGAAGACTCACCGTCAATTTTCTAAATCAACTACTAACTTTTATTTTTTTTCCCTCATTCTTAACTCTCATTCTATTTAACTAAACACTTCCTCAGTATTATAAGGGTTTTTTTTTTTATGATAGGTTGACAAATTTAAGGGGATAAACTATTTTGAATGGAAAATTATGGATATTTTCCGATTTATAGATTCAAATCTATAAAAAAATATTCTGTCCGACAGATTAATCAGCTGTCGCACGTACACTAAATATCAATCATATTATGTGAGTTTTGATACTCTATGTTGGTACATCCGTTGTTGTGTAAATGTGAGTCAAGGCCTGTTCAAATTTATTTTTTCGTTTATTAAATATTTTATCAAGCTCGGATTAAATTTAAAAATTCAACTAGAGATTTTTTTTTCAGGTTTTTCTTATTTTTTTCCATTAAAGTGTTTATCTAATATATAAAATTGATATTATTTTTTATTTTAACATGAGTAATTTAATATTATAAAATTTTATGAATAAATATTTGTATATATATTTAAATTAAATTTTAATAAATAAATTTATTTATAAATAATTATATATTTTGTATACTTTCCCCTATCAAACGAATATAAATGAGATTTATTGAATGGAAAAATAAATTTATTTATAAATATCCAAATTAAGTTTTTGGAGAAAATATATACAAATATATTTACAAAACACAATTTCAAATCAATAAGTGGGCTAGAATTGGGCTATTTACAGACCGAGCTCAACTGTTAAAGTATACCATTACAACAAATTACATTGAAACGGCATAAAACGATATGAAAATGGTTTCGTGTGCGTGGGCGTGCACACACCCAAAAAGAATAGTCCGGTGTAGAAAACTCTTGTTATGCAAAGTCTTAGAAAAGGATCCATTATACACGCACATACCAATTGGAGAAAAAGTAAATTGTCATCTTAGTGGTTCTTCCAAGGCAACACCACACTCTCAAGAAGAGATCAAAGTATTTACTCTAGTGCACTTGTATGAAGAGATTAAGTATCTATTGAAATATTTAATGTCCATTAGAAATTGATCATAATATGATTAA
>JBBPFP010000060.1:2444263-2495120 GCA_037974795.1 Kaempferia galanga | reverse complement strand
GAATAAATAAGTTTGAATTATCAAGTTCAATAACTAATGAAACAAATAAAAACTTCAAACGATCAAACAAACTTAAATTGAAAGTTTAATAACATCTAAACGAATCAAACTCAAACCAAGCTTGAACCAAGTTCAAGCTCATAAAAAATAAACCAACTTCAATGACTTGGTTCATTTTCGGTTCGATTCAACTTGGCTTGATTATCTTATTTACTGTCTTAGGAATAACAATTAATGGTGGCATTTGAAAAGTGCAAGCAAATCTTGTTCCCTGGGTTGAAAATTGAGTTATCTGTGACCTTCCCAAGGGAGGTAGAGGGATTGCTTTCGACTACTGCAATGCCTTCACTTTACCTTCCATAGATACTATGGACATGCACCTTCAGTTTAATTAAAGCACTGTACTTGGAAGGGTCCTCCTCTTCCCTACCTTCTTCCTTAATCTCCACCAATCAGGGCTCATGCAAGACTTATGCAAAGCCAGAATAATAACTGAGCTACAATAACTGATCATCATAATAAAAGGAAAGCAGATGAAGAATAAAAAGCAATTAGAAAAAGAAATTAACTTGCACATTTTAAATACAGCAAACAATAAGAAAGATTGTGAATTTTTTTTTTTTATTTGTCATCTTCTTCAAAAGAAGCATTGAAGTTTTATGAAAATTGATAGTGAGTTAGCATATTCATTTTCCCTGGTGGGAAAATTTTGGATAATTTTTGCAAAAGAAAACAACAAACCTTCTACCTGATTCTCCTTGAATGATAAAAAGTGTGTTCCATAAGGACAGAAGAGTTCCATCTTTCATCAGATTATTTAATATATGGAAATTGTTGTCTTACGAACTGTAGAAAGCAGCTTTATCTCCAAATATGCATCTTTAACTGGAATATGGGCTAGTTTGTTTGTTAAAAAAAAATAATGTCTACCTAAATATTTCCCAGGCGAAAACAGATTATTTTTAATATTTGGTTGTAACTTTGAAACTTTTTTTGGTGCTGCTTTTCAGTTTTTCCTCCTTAGATATGTAATCATTTTGCATCTTGTAATTGCAAAGCTCAACTGTAAAACAAAAGCAAAACATAAGTCAAAGCAAGGGGGGAAAAATCAACTCACAGCAATAATACTTCCCTTGTTCTCAGGTCATTGTGTGAGTTTAATAGCAGCCGCTGTAGCAGCCCCAGATGAAATTCCAACCCTTCTTGCAAAGAAGGAAGTTTAGCTGTATCAATAGCTTCATCACTTGAAACCTGACCAATGAGCATGCATTAGAATAAGACTTCTAAGCACATAGCAATCAACTATTTCAAAATGGCATGCAGTTAGATCTTAGTAAGAGAGGCCAACTTGGATGACACTTGATCAATGAGATCCATATCAAGGACAGCAGGAATGAAGCTGATTTCATATAAGGATCCAATCATCACAGCAGCAGAAATTTAGAGCACAAAATACAAGCAATACAACAGTCTAGAATACAAGAGCAATGCCATTGCACAAATTACTTTATCGTTATCGTGATATACATAACGAATTATAAGTATACCTCTATGAATTTGCCTCATTTTGCTCTTCCTTTTCTTTACAAATCGTAGACACGATGAAAAGAATAATACAACAATACATGTTTATCCATTGTCACGACTCCAGTGATACACTCATCATCTGGGATTATTGCTACTCATTAACTCTGCTTGAGAAAGCCTCAAATCTCTTTTTCCACTCTAATAGAAAGAACAAGTAGCAAGCCACTATTATAATTGATAATCTGGCCAACCGATGTAGTTTGTTAATGTTTCCGGTCACCAGAAATGCTGGAAATGGTCTGCCTTCCTATCCGGTTGGGCCCGTTTGATTTCTTGGAAGATGATAACTTTGTATGATTTGGAATCCTAAGTTGCAGATTGAAACATAATGAATAATCATGTAATACCTTTCACAAGAGTAAGAAATTTATGGCAGTTTGAAGTCCGACCAAATTACCTTGTATCAGGAGTTTTTGCTTGTGGCTTTGTCTGAGGCTTCTTAATCTTTGAACCACTCTCATTGTATGTGTTATGTACATTTTGGAGATTGAATTGCCATAGCATATCTGCTTCTGAAGAATCACTAGTTGCAACATCTAGGTCGTCTGAACCATCAGTTGCAGCGTAAAATGTCTCTTTTCTTTGCCTATTCAGCTCATAGCTGCTATCTTTTCTAATGATAACATTTTTATGATACTGTTCATCAGGATGAACCCTCATATCAGAAAGACATTGATGGTAAAACAGGTGATCAGGTGACGTCCCATAACTCCCCTCCCAATCTATCATGTAATTGTCATTTGTAGCAACTGTCTCTTGCTTGTTTACCATGACCTTATCAACCCAGTCAGTGTAGACAATTTGTTTATCATCCTTGTTCGGATGATTCATTCTGGAACTACTTACTGCCCAGGGAGAAGAGTCATTTGCTGTCGATAGATCTTGGAGATCAAAACTTGGAACTTTACGTCTCATCACAACATTACCCCTGACCTGAAAAGAAAGCAGAGTTACTATCTGCAAATAAGTACAAACAACATAAAAGAAAAGTACATATTATGAATTAAATCATATTTCAAGCAAGTTACCAGAGAGAAAATTACATTATTGCTTCAAAATGTGTCAATGATAAAAATGTATAAACTAGGAAAGAGACTCTGAACAAAAGAGCATCTTGGGCACCAAATAAAGAATCAGGGATGAAGTATATTTGTAGAAATGATAGAGAAGCATCTTCATGTCAACCAGACAATTAGCAGATACTGCTAAACTTGTAAGTTCATCAAAAATATAAAGAAATGTAGTGGCATATACCCAGAACTAGATTTTTTGGTCGATCATCTAGAAATTTTCAGAATTGTACACTATTGTAATGCATTTTGTGACATGTACACGATCTAACAAAACAATTACAGATAAAGGGTGGGTACTGGATTGAACTAAAACAGAACACTTACTTCAATATTGCTAACTTCTTCCATTGGTTGTCTATGAGCAGTTTGACTGCTTAGATAAGCCCCACCACTCTGTCGACTGGAATGTACAGGTGATGGTGTTGTAATATGGATGGGATCTGAACTAGGTAATTTATTCTGGTGAACAGTTTCTTTCCTTGCTAGGGCTGCTTTCAAGCTAGCTATCTGCAATATAGAAACAATTGTTTCTAAGAAACTTAAAAGAGGCACTAAGAAGAATACAACATATGTATCTAAAATGAACAAGTTATTGGATTATAGAAATGCTACTGAGAGAAGAAAATATATAACCTGCTGCCTTAATTCTTTAACTTCTCCACTTTCTTGATTCACTTGTGCAGCACCAAGCTCAACTGTGGAAACTCGTTCCGCAAATTTAAGTGTGCTAAGGGTTTCCCCAACCGCATCCATTTCTGGACTTATGTGGACAAACATCAAGGTCTTTGCTTGACCACCTATTTCACAAAGGATATAAAATTTAAGTCCAAATAAGGTAAAACTCATTGATCTATATCCTTGGAAGAAAGCAACTTACCAAGAGAGTCTTGAAGAAGTTGTGTGAGTTTGCTATTTCTATAAGGAACATGTGAATTCTTTTGTGCAAGTGCAGATATCACATCGCCTAGAGCTGAGAGAGATTTGTTTATATGTTGTGCTTCTTTTAGCCTTTCTCCTGTGACTTCAGATTTGTCAACCCTCTCACTGCCAGCCAGATCTACCAGATGTAAGCATCCACGGAGAACAGTTTCGGAAGTCAAGTCTCTTCCTTTAACATGAACAGTCAAGCAACTGCATGTAAAGCATTCAAAAGATTGACAAGTTGAGTAAAATAAAGTCAATAATAAGGGGAAACTTTGGACATTACCTATGAGATCGACTGCTACGATCATTCAAAGCTGTAGCACCAACAGCACGATTCTTGTGCCCAATATTCATTAGTTCCATTACATCAGATGTTGATGCAACTGGTACTAAATTTGCATTGGGAACATTAAGTCCTTTCTCTGAAGTATTCCGAATTTCTAATGTATTTACTTGTCAAGGGAGCAAAAATACAATGGCAATTATAACATAACCGACAACATGAAGGAACAGAGCATGCACAATCCATTTTCCTCCGTTCAACAATTTCACAAGTATAGACAGATATCAACAATGTAAACAAGTAGATTATAAAATATAAAAGTTCCTAGGTGAGAGGATATCGTTTGTTAATGCCTTCACCAAGGAGATCCCTAACTTGCTCGTTGTATATCTCAATCATTTGAACACTGATCTCATAACTAAATGTATGCTTCCTTTGTCCAGCAAGTTTAAATAGATCACTTAAAGCTCTATAATTCACACCTAGTGTTTGCTCATTAAGAACCTTGGGTCCACTCTGCACCCATAAAAGAAATTGTATCATTCTCTAAATGCATTTAATCATCAACAAATTAGCTATACTTTGATGCCATGAAGATTTTGTTTCCTTCAAAACGAATAAACTTCAAAAGTAATCAATAGCAGGTATGTAATATACCATAGTGTAAGTCTTTCCTGATCCAGTTTGGCCATATGCAAATATACAAACATTGTAACCATCAAGAATGGATCGGATTAGAGGTTGTGTATCAGAAAATACTTGCTCTGCAAGATGATTACATGTAAGAGTGATGCTTCACCAATCTATGAATGTGAATAAATATGCATAGCATATAACAAAACTGCAATGACCTTGTGTTGCAGACGGGCCAAATACTTTATTGAAGTTGAAAGATCTACGTCCTTCTTTTCCATACTTTGAGGGAGTTATTATCGAGATACTACCCTCATCAAATGAACCTATGCAATTATTACTCAACTGTCCTGCTAGGAAGGGCCTTACTCGGCAATAGACCCTAATGCTCCCTGATATTACAAAAAAAAAAAAAAACTCACAAAGTTAGCAGGGGCACATTGTTCTCTTACTACATAAAGATAAAATTCTTTATTTTTAACCTTTAAGATCTTGAACTTGATTGTACAACTTTCTATTCTCCTCAAGAACCTTGTGATAACCTGAAGCAGCATTGGCAAGGCTATGTACACAATCTCCTAAAATTCAGATTCATTGGCAAGATAATTGGTAATCAATAGTAAGGCATTATATAATATTTTCATTTGACAAAGTATTTTCATACAATTTGTGCCTTACCAAGCTTACTAAATTCCTCAGTGTGCATCATTTGCATCACCCCTATTCCAACTTTGGTACTTTGAAAAGTATGCTTAAGTTCCTACAGTTTGTAAATAATGCTAAAATTTTGTTACTCTAATGCCATAACTCAATACATTTAACTAATAAACAAAGTATGGCATAGCCTTCAACAGGAAAAGGAACCTGAATAGCTCTTTCTTGTTTGAAAATCAGTTGTTGCATTAAAAGCTTTTCTTTTGACGTCTCTCCTTTGGATATCTTCTTATTATAGCCCTCTTCTTTCGACTTTGCAAAAATGCTTCCTTCAATTTCCTTTTAGGAAAAATTAAATTAGTCTATTTGCTAGTACTGCATCAGCATTTAGATAGTAGCAATTGTGCATTATACCTCTGTTCCACTGTCAGCAGATAGAGTATCTATCAAAGCCTTTGTCTTGACTAATGTGCAATTGTTGATGCTCTTTGAAGTTGATTTATCCTGTATGGTTAAGTAATCATATGAATCAGTTGATTGATGATACTTATTCACTGATAAGAAAGTAATGTTTACTCATATTGCTATGACATGTTTCCAGATTTCATTCAAGTGAAGGAAAGATTTAATTTGATAGTTAACAAAGACTGCATGTTACTTGGCCAACATCAACATAAGAATTCTAAGGTTGGATATAACTATTGCAGAAGCAACAATCACAAAGTAGAAGCATGCTAGTGTGTCCAAATGGATTTTTCCATAGCCTTAAAAAGATAACAATTTTCTATCTACTTCATCAAAAATGATTTAAAAATTGAAACATACCAAGTTATTTTGTTTTGTAATACGATGTTCAAATTCCTCCATTACTTTATTCAACAATGACTCCACAAGCTGCAACAAAATATAATATTTACAACACCTAAATAAAAGCAAATTCTTTTAAGAATAAATAAAGCAGTTTTCTGGAGAAATTTAGCAAGCTTTACCAGAGGAAGTTCTTCAGGCTTCTTGTTTGATAAAGCCGCATGGACAAGCATATTTAAAGGACCCAAAGTGGTCTGTCGCCAACGAAGACATCAGTAAAAAGTGGAACTAATATACCTTTTATAATTTATTAATATGTCAATTACTAACCATTTCACTGGACTCTAAAGAGACATCCCCATCAAAAAATTGTTCAGCTCGTAGATGATCGTTGTCACTCATATATTGATTTCTTAACAATGAACTCTTTGAATTTTCTGAATTTTTCTTCAACAGATGCTTGCCTGAGATGGATGGTTTAAGGTTTGCACCAGATCTCCAAGTACCATGCCCACCCATTCGTTTCCACTCAGCATAACCCTTGAGAGAAAGAACGCAATCGATAATCCTAGCACTCTTGCCTCCCTGAAGTTCAAACAAACAGAATAGAAAGTAAGAACCAAATGGCTTCAAAACTGATTTTGTTAATAATTGTAATTTCCACAAGACCATAGCTTTGAAGTAACATTAACCATTTTAAGTGCCTAAATTTAACATACAGAAATTTCCTTGCTGAACTTTTATTTTTTAACAGTTCCAAACTCTACCTGTTCTAGATCAGATGCCTCAAAGGTGGGCAGACTCATTTCTTGTGCTGATACAAGGAAGTTCCTCACGTTTTCAAAATACTGATACGCGGAGAGCGCTGCTCCATCTGGTTGTTGAATTGTATCTCCGGGATTAACAACCACCTGCATTTCTTAGAATGAGAAAATCGCAGGAGGAGAGAAGAAGAAGAAGAAAAGGATCGGCGGAGTCTAGAACATGGGCTTACTCACTTTGGGAACTGCTCCGGGTCGAACCTTGTTGAGAGCATTACAAAGGATTATCCCATTCCTCAATCCAAGCCTGAATTCTTCCTCCGAAGGCTCGTTGGGCAATTCTTTTGCGACTACGACTCCCACCACCATCCTCAACCATCCGGCTGCCTCGTACCTCCTCGCCGCTGCCATTAAATCGAAAAGCACATCTGATTTGAATCATCCGTCATGAACTCAAAGGAAACCACACATCCACAAGAAAATCATTGGGACAAAAAAAATCCTACAAAAAGCAATCGACAATCTTCCCCTTGAGCTTACATTTACTATGACAAAATCAAATTGGAGAAGGGATGGAGAATGGATTTACCCGCTTCCTCCGCCTTCCTGGAGGCCAAGTTGGAATCGCTAAACCTAGTTCCATGCTCCTTCAAGACGTCCTCCACCACCGAAGCAAGCGAAAACGACAGAAACCCCTCCGACTCCATCGCCATTGCCCACGACCCGCAATCTTCGAGATTGCCGGAGGAGAAAATTAAGGAATCCAATTCCTCCGCCTTTGCGGAGCGGAGACAGGAAAGGGCTTCTGTTGCAGTGCTGCTGCTGCTGCTTGAGTTATAGCCACTCATCTTTTCCAGTGGCTTTAATATTCTATAAATTCTGAAAATAGTCGGCGCTAAATTGCATATTTTGTATCGTAAGTTTTCTTTTTCGAGGGCCTCGGTCGGAAATTGTCAAACGTTGAGGGGTGGGTATGGGAAGCGGCGGTTGGATTTATTTAACGTGGTGGTGTCAACTAGCGCACGTCGCTCCCCGGTCGGACCCACCACACCGGACCACCCCAACGGTCAAAAAAATTTCGAAAATCCTTATGCGAACCAAATCAAAAAGTGGCTCCGACACTCACACACTCTTTCTCGGCTTTTGTAATTTCTCTTCAAATGGGTTTTATAATAATTAAGGAATTCTAAACTTCTGGAGTACTCCCTGATTTATCTGGTAGTCGATAAAAAATTTCTATAAGATTAAATAGGTCATCCCAAGGATAGTTAATGAGCCTAGTTGAATTTGTCATTTATCGTTTTCTCTCAGCTTTTGTAATAAATATAAATTTGATGGGTAAATTGAACCCGGTTCAATCGAGAAGAAAGTTGAGTAGATTTTAAACGAGTCTAGTGAAGTAAAGTGCTTACCAACTGAGATTAAAATGAATTAAATTAGTTATTTAAATTTGATTTAATTTTTTATATAAGTTTAAGCAAATTAGTATTAGTTTATTTGACTGAAATTTTTATACTTTAAAATTTATTTGGATGGTGGGTGAGTCTAGTAATAGTTTATTTGTTCATTTTAAAGATTTTATTTGTCTATTTATAATTTTGATAAAAATGTATTAATCAATATATAATTCATAAATTTTATTCATGGTTCTCAGTGTACCTAGTTGGCTAAACTATGGTAAATTTGCTATAATATAGCAGGGATTAATTTCCAATAGGCTCATATCCTCGGGTAAAAATTACTCTTACCTCCTAGTCACTTAGCGGTTGGCTATAAGTTAACCTCATAATTTATCTTTCTTCATATAATCTGGGAATATACTATAAGATATCTACGATGAGCATAATCACTTTTTACTATAAATTTTATCCATGAAATATTATTCATGGATACTTTATAATATTTGTCCAAAAATATTAATTAGTTACAAATTTTTCATTTAATTTAATTGACTTACGACCCTAGACATGGGTTTAGTTTGAGCCCATGGTCGATAGTGGCTTCCACTTGTAGGGGATGACGATATGCGGATCCATCATATTATTGGATTTAATCTCTTTTAGGTGGATTGGCATGTTAATTGGTTTATATTGATTTGTCATCGAAGGTAAACCCATTAAAATAATCTAATTTGATGTTTTAATCACAAGTTTATGTTATTGGATGTGAACTTATATACGTGAACTTATTATTAGCATATAACCCTTCGGCTCTAACCTATAGAAGATCCAGTTGATATACTATAAGAGCACCTCCAGTGAGAGCTCCAAAGCTGGCACACGGGATATACCTCCTCCCATAGTGGGAGGGAGGTCCATCCCTCTGACAAAGGAGGGCTCCACAAACTCGGAGCCGCCCCTTCATCGTTAATTTTTTTTACTTTTTTATTTGTTAATTATTTTTTATTTACTAAATAAAATAAAAACAAAATGAGTGTAGAAATATATATAAAAATTTATGGTTTTAAATTTGATAAAAATTTAATTATATATGGTATAAAATTTGAAGGAGAGATAATAAATATATATAATGAAAAAAAAAATGTGGGTAGAAGTTATTGAAAAGTTTTGATAATAGAGAGATGTATAGGGGATTTTACTCTTGAGGTAATATTAAAGGAGCTCCTTGAGGGTGTCCACCACGACTATGGATCCTCTTAGCATTCATACCACAGGAACCGATCACTCGAATGACTGAAAGATCAATCATCCAAAATAGGTAATACAAGTAACGGTAAAAGGATCAGATCCTCATTCTGTCTAGTCTTCTCTTCGCTATATTTTGTAATTTGTTCTCTCTCAATTAAGTTCCACCATCAAAGTTTAGCTTCTGTCGGACATCTCCGACGCTCTTGTCGTGCGTTAATCCGTACAGATTTATCCACGTCGCAACAGGCGATTCGCTCGCCCCTAACGCCTCCGTCAACTCGTTTCTGGACCAATACGAAAGAGGTAAATCACGGGTGACTACTAACTATTAGTGCAAATGATTAATACATGGCCGTACAGATTTATCCACGTCAATGAGGAAAGTTTCATCATCGACATCCGACAAGAAGAAGACATATTTTGAACGCATCACTTATAGTTTTATTTTATTATTATTAAATCATTTCATTCATAATATTTTTTCATTATTTCTAGTTTCAATATAAATTGTAACATGAATTTAACACTCAATATCTAGAAACTCATGAGGCCGAACCTAATTTATTGGAGTTGTCAACATTTAACAGAGTGGGAATATTACCAAGTGTGGGAATTGATATAGAGATTATTAAGATGTTCCGAATGTGTATGGTCCCGGCTGACACCCCCCGATTACATTAGAACATGATCCTATAGCATGCAACAAGGAAATTCATGGATTCTCACAGAAACATCGTGATCTTACAAGCAAAAAAGACAAGGATAATTAACTATCACAACGATCGCGTGCCAGACAGAGTAACCTCGTCCGTTATTACAACAGTATTAATGGCATCACACTTGGTTAGTTCGGCTAGTTAATTAATTAACACTCCTGCAGTTCTTGCGGATCTCCCCCTGGGATCCAGTGAGCGGGCTGATGTCCCCCATCTTGATCATGGCCGCCACGAAGTCCGCCATGAACTTGCTCGGGTTGGCGTCATATGCCTTCACCAGCGAGTCAGTCGATCCGCCGTTGAACAGCTGCTGGTCGGAGTGCAGCAAGCCCTTATTGGCGACGAGATTCTTAAAATAGTAGTTATCGAAGCTGGTCGGGGTTTGGAGGTCAAGAGGCGCCAAGCTGCCATCGCCGGAGCCCTGAGTCCTGGGACAACCAGACCTCCTCGCGGTGGCCAACGAAGCATCAATGTTGGTGTCGTTATAGATATGATCCCTGAAGGAGGTGCATCGAGCTTGGCCGACGGTGTGAGCCCCCACAAGCGCCACCATTTCCTGAGCTGAAAGCCCCTGCGCTGAGAACTTGGAGATGAGGCTGTTGAGGTTGGAGGTTGGAGGAGGGATATTGTTGTTGGCCGCTGAGAGGCTCGCAGTCTTCGAATCCCTTCTGCCCAGTTTCACCTCCCAATTTGGCCCTCCAAGCTGCATTCAATGGAATGGATGAGAATTATATCTATCCCAAACTATATATCTATCTATCTTTCTATATATATGGACAGTTACTTACAGTTACTACAGCGTCTCTGGCTGTAATCGCTAAGATGTCAGCACAGGAGACCACACCGGGACAGGCCTTCTCCACTGCACTTTTTATGCTATCCACCACGTCAAATCCTCTAACTGAGTTTCTATTTGCAGTCGCCGTCTTCTCCCCGGTGAAGCTGCTCGTGTCATCTAACAGCAGTGATCCGTCGCAGCCCTATGATATATATAGTAGTCGATCAGTTGGGTGTGGATATATAGAGGTTAGTTTTGACTATCATTGATTATGAATTCTAGCTATCACATTAACGAAACAATCGTGGAAGAAGAGGCGAAGAAGTGAGGCGCCCATGCCCCTCTCCCTTGAAATAGCAGATTGAACGACTGGCTTCACTGTCGAAAAGAGGTTCGGGCATGAAGATGAATAGAAGGAAGTGTCGAGCTGTGCATTTGTGCAAGCTATAGAAAGCAGTACGAGGAGGAAAGAGGCATGGAACATTGCTAAGGAAGAAGCCATGAATTATATATAGCTGTATCGTTAAGCTACTGATTCGAGCTTGTTTGGGATGAGAAGAGAGTTCCAAATGCTTGGGGTTATATAGGGGATCGATGGGAGCATGCAGGGGATTAATTATATCACTAATCATTGCATGAAGCTAAAAGACATTCACACTGAAGAAGTTTGAATGACGAAAATTGAGTGTAATTAAGCACGGTTGTATCGATGATTAAGGTATAGATGGATGCTAAAAGTGAATCTTTACTAACAAAGCATCTGATCCCTTATGAGTCTTCTAATTCCTTTAATTACGTACCTGCCAAACGAATTACATTTCAGGAAACAGAAAGAGGACTACACCTAACACCATATCATGTCGGCTCAGAAAAAGACTCGACCGGCAGTCAACGTCTGCCCTACTTTGAACTTCATAAGTAGCAACCCTAGCAATAAATATAGATGCTAAGTGTTTCAGAGAGAAAGGAAAGAGTTGTTGGGCCATGAGTTGAAATGCTAGTACAAGTAGTTAGATTTCACATAAGGAACTGGTAGAGAGGTTGACTTTTGTGTGCCAAGCAGTGAAACTTTGTCATCGGCCTCATGACTTTAGTTGGTAATTAGGCGGAGTTGTGGACTATCTTAGTATGAACGTGGCTATTTCTTTACTTTTAATTAGTTTCCTTGTGTTGATTTGAAATGCTTTTTCTTATATACTCGCCGAAAGGAAAGAGGAATTATTGCATAAATAGATTATGCTGGCTGCCGTTGTAAGCGAATGGGTGAGAATATTATATTATGATTTTTAATAATTGAGATATCCAACTCATCGAACTAATTAATTTTAAATGTAACTGATCCGGCTCCATAGATATTTTCCACTGACTGCTATGATGTATTCGAGATACGCAGATGAGCCCTTATAGATAGGCCAACATCACAAGTGGCTCGAACAACGTGAACATATGAGGTGCTCCACGTGAGATTCAAACTCTCATTGCATAGGACTCTATCCTACCTCTTACCATCACACCATGTCCAAGGAGGCTAAATTCTTCTTTTCGATTAAATCACTAGGTGATGATAGGATCCTATATGAAAAATACTATTTATTAATTTAATTAAAATTATTTAAATTTAATATTAAAAGCAAAAGTCAAAAAGCACTTTTTATCGACTCATAAAGAAGCACCCCATTTTAAAAGATTTTTTTTATCAAAAGGACATCTCATTCCCATAAAATGACACAAATACCCCCTGATATAGTGCATGGTTTTGACATGCACACTCCCCACCTAATCGGATAGCTGTTACACAATTGTAACAGCTACAGTTTTATAGCTGCTACAATTGAGTTGTCACGTAGTTGTAACAACTATGGTTTCGTAGCTGTTACAACGTATATATTGGATAAATTTTGAGAATTCATAACTTTTGACTTGAGTTCAATTATGGGATGCACAATATAACAAATCGAAACTCGTTGAACAAGTTTCAATTTGATATATTGTACGCCCCGTGGTTCAACCCGAATTAAAAGTTATGGCCACTCAAAGTTGAAACTTGTAGTTGTAGCAATTATAATTTTGTAGTTGTTGCGTGTATATTAGGTAAATTTTAAGAGGTCATAACTTTTGGCTCGTATGAACCACGGAATGTACAATATATCAAATTAAAAATTTCTGAACGAGATTTGATTTGATATATTATGCGTCTCGTGGTTAAACCCAAATTAAAACTTATGGTCTCTTAAAATTGAACTTATAATTGTATCCGCTACGGTTTCGTATGCTAGATAAATTTTGAGAAGGCATAGCTTTTGGTTTGAGTTAAACCATGAAACACATACTATATCAAATCAAAGATCTCTGAACAAGCTTTAATTTGATATATTGTGTATTTCATGGTTCAACTCAAATCAAAAACTATAGTGCAATTGGTACTTACATGGATATTTGCTCTAATAGATCTTAAGATCCATTCTCATTGGGTGCAAAATGCCTCATATTTGGCTTGGCCGTTTGGGGTGAACGATATCACACTTTAATAATTAAAAAGTTTCTGGTGAAAAAAGGGGGAAAACGTGAAATAAAATGAGTCTTTTGTTTATATTTTCTATATTTTATCTTAGTTCAATTCAATATTTTCTCTATTTTATTTTCAATATATTATTTCACTTCCTAACTATTTTTTCTATCTCAAGCATACAATATTCTCCATGCAGTAGACAGTAAGACATGTTGGCCAACAAGGAAGGTATCTTGACCACCATTAGTTCAAATGAAATATGATTCAAATAAAAAGGTCAGCGCAGACCCCTGGTGAAATAGCACCTTCGTGCCAGTGGTGATTTCTTATGCAGCAAAACCCAACAGAGGACATCAAGGTCTTAATAAATAAAAAGATAACAAAAGACAAGCTGAGGATTACCTGGATATTGGGTAAGCTTTCTCAAATGCATCCTGCTCTTTGCGACACAAGTCAAACTCATTGGTGTAGTAGTACATGCAGCCAACATAGGCATCCATTTCTTTAGGACATTTCTGGTGGAGCTCCTTCAGCCTGCAGGAAAAATTGTGGCTGATCAACTATTCTTGGAAGAAAAACAATTCAGACAAGCAACAGTTCGGCGCAGGGAATTAGTTTCCTAAATTCATTTGAGATAATCCACATAGAAGAATCAAGACAGTGGAAGATGAAGGGATCAAATAGTGAATGAGCATTCACCTAACCTGTCAGGTGGTATAGTTCAAATAGAACAAAGGCGGATGAAGTAAATCAATCTGCGAATGATCAATCCTCAGTGCATGTCAGACTGCATTATTTACTCTGAAGTCCAACACTTCCATCATAATGACTTTAACTAACCAACATACAACATCACGAGCAGCCCTTGCTGCATATTGTAATTGTTTCTTTTTCAACAAATGGAAACTGCAGATCTATTATCTTAGGGTAGAGACACTTGCTGGATGAATCCAAAGTTATTGAGCATGCAGCAGTTGTAGATGCCAGCCTGCAGGAACTTAAACCATTCAGAAACCAAGTAACTGGCATTTCAATGAGAAAGGAGCAATAGAGGAAGACTGGAGAAAATTTTAATTAGTATAATAAAAAAGATAATTGATTTGAATGACACTACTGGATAAAATCTATCTAGCCGAATACAAATAGTTAGGGAGAAACGCAGCTAATGACGACGACGAGTAAATACCTGCTTAAAGTCAAAGAGTTAGGTTCAAAAGTTGGAATTTGAACCTAGTTTCAAATCAATGGTAAAATGCACAGCATAAAAAAATGTCATCTTGCTGCCAAGCGAATTACAGAACTATATAAAGGCCACGAGTTGGAGAAACTATACGCGGAACAAGTACTCACAGATTTAGGACACAACTCGTAACCTGCGACCCTTGTCGAGGCACTTCTCGGGGTTAGGGCCCTTCTTCTTACACTTGAGAAACGCTAAGTTCTCGGTCCGGCACCGCGCAGAGATGTGCTTGGAGGCGGCCGTGAGCACGGCCGACGTGGGGATCGATCCCCCAGACGAATATAAGGTGCTCGACATGATGCCGATCTCGCCCTAATTGCCTAGTTTTAGAAGGACCATTGGTAGAGGGTTGAAATTCGGCTACGATCCATATCTTTGTCTTCGGATTTCACGCTCGTGTGGAGGAAGATTGCCGACGGAGGAAAGCCTCGGAAGCCGCCACTGCCCCGCTGTTCCTATTCCGGTGAAGGGGTTGGTTAGGAGCAAAGGCTGATTTAAGTTGCAATTGGAGGTGTCGGCCTATTGGGCCATGTTTTGGGCCAGAAAACAAAAGGCAGAAAAATATAAATTTTGTATAAATTCAATTACAAACATAAAAAATGAAAAATCTATATTACCATATTATATCATAAATATTATTAAATTAAAATATAAAATTTATTTAAATGTTATTGATCTCTAAATTTAAACTTATTTGAATATTTAATATTTTAAAATTTATTTAACTAATTAATAAATTTAATAAAAAAGTATTTATGTATTTTAAAATTTTATTTATCTTTCTAAATTTAATTAATTAATTATTAATTAACACGATTTAATTATAAATAGGATTTAGGATTTATTTATTTTATTTAATAAATTACTCAAAAATCTTTATTTAATTAACTTTTTATATATTAAACAAATATAAATAAATGTTTACCAAATCAAACACCTCCAAAAAAATATATGCACTATTTTTATAGATTTTGGCATTTTTTTAAATGCTAGATAATAAATTGCATGATGCACATAAAAATGCATCCTTGAGTTCTCTAGATTCAATGCAACAAAACAAATAAAGGTACATAAATTGGCTATGTCAATTGTTTTTAGATAGCAGTTGTAAAGTGAACAGGTAAACCAAAGGGAAAAAGAAAATTATCGAACGACATTTCTGAATAAATTATATACAGGTGACGAAAAAAAAGATCTAAAATAATTGAACACTAACAGCTTGACCTACCATGACGCGCTCTGGATAAAATATTTACAAAATAATCTCATGTTGCCCAAAACCTAAAAATTTGGCTCGCCTATTGATGTCGTAAATGAGAAATATCAGAGTGAGAAGTTAGAACCATGGGTGCCATGTTGGATCCATCATGCAAAGATTCCTCGGTTCCAAGGCTGCTTCGACTAGATCGGTCACACCTCTTTGTACAGACTGTGGCAGGTCAGTTGTATTGTCATCCTAAACAAGAGTACACCGTCAAATAATGCCATAATGTTTAGGTCAAAAGCTAAAGAACAAATACAATCCTAAGAATCGAATGACAGGCCTAAAAGTTATACCTCTTCGGGAAAACATTGTGGCGCTATTGATTTAATACGTGAAACGGCATTCTCAACATTGGTCGCCACTTTCTGCTCGAAGTCCAGTGGGTTGTTCCCTCCTGCAGCAACTGTGGCAGGTGGAGTTCCTAAGGGCCTTCTCCATGACCAAGAAAGAAGCTCATCTCGAAAAAACATAGCAAGATGATGCCATATATGTTGGCTTTGCTGCACATCGAAAATTAACAACATATTATAGAGTTGAGGTGAAGTATGTGAATTCCATCACATATTTACCACGGTATAAGTACTCAACGCATTGGGATGAAGAAAAGAGAGCTACCTTTGGCGAGATTACTGACTGAGCAGCTGCACAAATTGCAGATACAATGAGACCCTCCACCCCAAACTGAGAGAAGAATGTTTGCATATTTCTTGTCAGTCTGAAGGGTACTGGCTCATTGAACTCGATCATTCCATTCGCATCATAAGCTTCCATGTCATGACGGAGATCAGTTCAAACAAAAGATTAAGGTAAATCATTTCTATTAAGTCAAGATGACAAAAAAGATCTTACCAGGATGAAAATCCGTTTGAAATATCTTGCCAGTATTTTTAGCAAATAGAATCTTATTGGGAGACCTGCCCCCAATCTGTAACATGTAGGATATGAAGCAAGAGAGTGCCAGTTGGACAGCAAATTGTTTCTTGAATGTCCAAAAATGATTGCCACTTGGGAGAGTCTTGTACATGTATTGAGAAAATATGTTATCATTCACCACATTTTTTGTAATTTCATTATATGCCTGTAAGCGCAACTCTAAAACTGCTTCAGGCGTGACCTGCCCCGAAATGGCTTGGTTAAGATGTTCCTTAAATAAAGTAATGGGGATATCAGCCTCCCTATTATGGCGTGCACAATTAATCTCATAGACCTCAAGAAATGTACTGTACATCAAGTCATCTTCCACCATTCGCACCTGAAAAGCAACAATCAGTTCTGGTACATATATCAACTTGTTTGCATGCAAGATGAAGCAAGAAAATTTTGCAATACATGTCAACTGATCGAACATGTGCATAAGAGTAATTGGTTATGCAAATAAACAAAATGAAGCGCAGAAAATGCTGTTTCACCTGTGACCAAACAGGTATTATTATTGGTGTGTGAATAGTTAGATGACGGCGCCTTGATTCCTTGTGCTTATCAAACATCCTGTTAAGTACACGAAATATCTGAACCATACGCTCATCACTCTTAGCATTTGGAGTCAATGATGTCTGAACAATGAAATGGCGTTGGGAACCATCAGATCCTATTAGTGTCAAGCGGCGGCAGCTGCTTCCATGCCTCCGCACAATTGGAATATCTGCCCCAACCCTGTCTAACTTAACTGTATGATCAGGTGCAACTTCCTGTAACAGAATAATAATTAAATATACACCGCTAACAGAGTTAACAATCAATCAAAAGAAAAAATTCAATTGTGATCTTATCAAAAGTTACACAGACCTGGTCAGTGAAATACTGTCCTGGCATTTCTACATCGACAACATGGTAATCATGCAATACTTTACTTTCTTCTTCAAGTTTCAAGACAGCAGGAAACCTGTCTTCAACATTACTCTGAAGAATATTCTTCCAATGCTTCAAACGTTCTGTTAATTCAGAGAGAGTAGCAGGAAAGGTTGCCGCTCGCTCTGGATCAAGATCTCGCTCAAATTCTAGTTTATACTCTCTTACAAATTCAACATGCTTGTTCACAGCGTCTGCTGAAAAACAGGCTCTGCATACACCAGAAAGCTCCTTTTTCAAAGACTGTGGCACTTCACCAGTTGTTGCTGTAGGATACTTGTAACAACGATGAAGCAGTGCATTAACAACTGCTAGTAGCCGCTCTTCAGGAAGTGGCACAAATCTTGAACCAATTTCAGATAGTAAAACCTGAACAAATAGAAATGTCATAATCAGAATACTCCAAATCAAATTGTCCAACCTAATTAATATAGTAACATAGACTCATAAAATCATCTCAAAACTGTAATAGGCACACCTCTCTATCGTTCCAAAACATTCATCTTGAAGTGTATAAAAATTCCCCAAAAAACTGTTGTTTGTTATAATGGACTAAGTACACTAGTTGCAAATGTTCCAAAAGTTTACAACAAAAATATTGTGCAATTCTAAAGACAATCAGTATCTGTTAACAACCATCATCATACCAAGGCAGTTGCTACTTAAATTGATAGCATAACAAGCATGTGAGCCTACAACAATAGCAACAGAAACAACAATCAAGAGAGAAATAAAGAATTTTGGTAGTGGAATGAGAAAGTACAACAAGAAATTGAAATGAGAAAGTACAACAAGAAATTGAAAGAGAAAACAACAACCTATAATTTAAAATGAAGAAATCTCTAAAGGTATGCAGTAGCCCAGAAGGCTAAGGGAAAAAGGGCACTTTTAAGATACCCAAATAAGATACATTAAAGATGAATCCAATAAGACACATTTAAGCGAGAGAGAAGAAAACAGGGGATCTTACCCAAATAAGATACATTAAAGATGAATCCAATAAGATACTAAGGAAGGATGAGGAAATAAAGGAGCAAAAGAAGAGGTATTTTTATTACCTTTTTAATGAAGAGTTAGGTGACTAGCTTATCTTAGGAAATGTCAAAGCAATATAGAAATTTAAATTTTTATTAGAGAATTTAAATTTCAATAGTACAATAGACGTTAAATGGAATGATCTTCCAATAATGGAGGTGGGGAAGAGCCTAGGGAACTAGGTATTGAATGGCTTACGAAGTTATTCAATCTAATAATGAAAATAAAGAACATATATGATCAACAGAGGTATTTTTATCCCCTGTATAAAAAAAAAAAAAAAGATGTATAAAATTGTGAGAATTATAAGAGTATCAAGTTAATGAGTCATATCATGAAACTTTAAAAACAAAAGTGAGATAAAAAGATTAAGGAGATCAAAGTGACCGAAAATTAATTTGAATTCATGGTAAGCTATACATCTTCATAGACAACTAATTAAAAGTATTGAAAAAAATAAGACTTACATATGGTATTCATTGAAAAACTTATGGCATTATTCCAAGGAAAATAATGTGTACAATTTACAAAAGAAAGGTGGTAGCAGAGCATATTGAGATAATTAAGGATATGTATGATGATGATGATGTAATGACAAGAGTGAAGATTCTAAGTAGATTAACCGAACCACTTCCTATAAAAAAAGAGTTGGATCAAATATCAGTTCTAAGTCTATATCTTTTTATACTAATTATGGATGAACTCACTAGACACATCCAAAATAAGTTATCATGATGCATGTTGTTTAATATTGTTTTTGTCGATGAGACTCATGAAAGAGAAAATGTTAAGCTCGAATCATGGTGGGAGATATTGGAAGTTAAAGTTTTTAGGCTTAAAGACAGAATATATAAAATTTAAGTTTAAATAGGATGATCCATATAGTCGACCTCACTTGATGGAATAAGGTTTGATTGTTATTGTTTCCTTAATAAAAGAGAAAAAAATTTATTAAAAAAAAACACACTTGAGAACAAAGATGATTGGAGGCAGATGATTCTGATGATGCAAAGGCTGAAAAAAGAACTACAAGAAATCTTCTGTCACATCTCCTCAACCTCTCGATTTCTCTATAGTAGAAGATTCTTTTCTTTTTGTGATATTTACAATGCATTGGGTTTCATTTTTGATAAAATGGACATAATTTTCAATTGTCTGCATTTATTTAATGGGATAGATGATTTTTGTTTTCCTTTTTTCAAACTCCTTAAACTATAATGTACAGAATTTATGAATCAAATAGGGTGTCATCCTTCGAATTATGTTTCAAATATAATCCTACAATATGCAATCAAAATTGCATGCAAAGCGAGAAAAGATTCCAACTGCCACCGAGTCATTCTAGTTTACACCCTTTGACCTCATAACATGTGAGGATGTGATGTACTTTGGTAAATAAAGGGTGGAAGAAAAACAAAGGTCTGTGAGAGCGATCCTAGAGTTAAACCTTACCTCTAATTCACTGGCCAAGTTTTGGTGTTTGTTTCTAAGAGTCTCCATTATATCTTTTGCCGCATCAAAAGCACTTGCAACAGAAGCCATCCAACCAAGTCCACCATTGCGTCTTAAAGGAATATGAGCACCTTCAGCAGAAGTTGGATTTTGTGGTGTTTGGTCCTGCACACTACTGGCATTACCTTCCATAGTTCCAGATCTTTCAGATTCTTGTCCTTGAGAATTTACACCATCATGTGAGCCAACACTAGCAACAGACTGAGAACCTTGATGTGTTTGACTTTCTGAAGTAACACTGAGATGAGAGGTCCCTCGTTGATTTCCATCAACCAGGCTTTGTGAACCAACATTATTTGCTATTGCAGCTTGTTGCATACGCTGCTGAGCTAATTGTAGCCTTCCATAATCAGATTTATTAGCAACATCACGACGTTCCATTAGATAGGTGCGTAACCAGTAATACAAGGCCTGAGAAAGATTTCAAAACAAAATTTCAAAAAAGGTATCTTATCAATGAAAAATATCAATAATTTCAAAACTGTACAGTTTATTTGAGATTGACCTGAGGATAAACTTGAGCGACTTTCATAAGAATTAGCTTGCAATGAGGAGCTTCATTTCTTTGTAAAGAAAGCAAAAGTTGCGGTATCCAAGAAAGCCAAACCCAATGTGGTAACTGGTCCAAATACTTGTCCAATACCTTCCCAACAGATTCATTTGGAGTATCAAAACTAAGAAGGTATAGAACACGTGCCAAATGGCTGCTTGAATTGGAAACACCATATTTTATGCCTTGAAAGAAGCAACTCACAGTGTATTCTAACCACAACTCATCACGTGTCTCCTTGTAAACCTGAAAGAGGAAAGACTGTAACACTTCTCACAATATCTATGCATAGATCAAAGCACAAACTTGACATACCATGTCACAGTAGTTTCCCCAACTTATCCATCCTTTCGGCAAATGCTTAAATAGACTTATGGCATTGGAAAATGCAAGATTTGCATTCTCAGAGTCATTCATTTTTAATAAGAAATCACCTTTGATGCGAAATATTTCTGCTTTGTGCTTTACAGGAAAATATTCAAGATTAGTATTATTGATCAAATTAAGACCATTGATTAATTCTCCTCTCGTTTCCAAGTAAGCCTTTGCTTGCTCTCTTATCTTGACAAATGCTTCCTAAAAAAATAAACAAAGAGTTTGACACTAAAAGAGATAAGTATGGAATATCATAACATACATTAGCAAAAATTACCTGCACTTCCATTGTAGAATGACCGTACATCTTGTCCAGGATTTTTACACATACATCATAAAGCCCTTGCTTACGAGCAACATGAGCAAGTTTATTAACATTCCAAGCTTTATCACGATAACCAAGATGATGAAGTTGTGGATTGGTCTGAACATAGTCTTTGAATGCATCTATCACAACATTATACATCTCATTTCTCCATTGCAGTAGTTCATACCAAACAGACATGTTATCCCATTCATTCGGCGTGCGCAGTCTCCAAGTCTCAAGGATATCTTTGAGCTCACCATACATATTGCTTATATTGGCACCTGAACTTCCCGAGGGTTGTTTATTCCCATTTGCAATGTCCAAAAGTATTCTTGCAGATTCTTGAACCTCTACCAATTGCTGAAACTGCTGCAACAGAGGTGTTCGAGACTGAACAGAAAATTCAGGCAACTGCCACCATTGCTCCAATGCAAGGTCAACTCCTTTGGCCACGATGTTTTCAGCTTCACCGGGACCACTAGCATTCGTGTCATGAAGAGAAAAAAAGGCTTGAACTAGACGATACTTAGGGGTCTCCTCTACTTGAGCCTTGGAAATCACACTCTCTTTCAAATAAGTCCAGTCAGGAACCTTCCACAGGCAATCAAGAAGAATTTCATAATTTTCTATACTCTTGCCAAAATCAGCCAAGGCATCCCATTGACTTAACTGACTAGCACAGGAAAGCCATTGCTCTTCCCAAAGACACATCTCTGCCTTAGGAACAATGTTGTTGTATGTACCTTGTGTTGCTTTGATCATTGCCTGGTGAAAAAGATTTTGTGCCCGCTGCCAATAACCATGTTGAACCAGTGATAATCCAGCTCTTGTTTCAGAAGTAATTGATCTTCTTTTCCACAATCCACACCTCATATCTTCTTCATTAAGAAGTCGATATAGCTCTGCCAGTGATTCAGAACATTTAGCTTCATTCATGAACAGCATGACATGACTCTCTAATAAAGCTAGTGAAATATGCCAAGCATTATAAGTTTTTCCAATATATTTGATAAGCTCACTCGGCATCCTTGGTTGTGGGTGGCTCAGATGAAGCCCTTCAAGTAGAGCTTGCACAACATTAGGTCTACTACCTTGCTGCTTTTTGTGGTAATCCTTTGACAACAGAGTTATCATTGGTTTGGCAAGTGCAACTTGTTCATCTTTTTGTAAAGTCACCCAGACTATGGGGAATATTAAAACCCACATGTGATATGCAACATTAGCATCCGCATAGGACAGTTCTCTCAGGGGAATGACAAGATCAGCCACCTAAACAAAGAAAGTTATGGATGGAATAAATATAGGATTAGGATCCAAAGATTTACAAAGTTGAAGGTAACAACATAACGAGCAAAGTTGCAAAAATGTGAAATTTTACATAGGGAAAACAAACCTGAAGTCTACACATTTCAGACAAAAAATGTGCATGTCTAGACACAAGAGAGTCAAAAGTAAGGGAACCTCCATCTGTACAATCTGATGAATCAGATGTGTGATGGACGGTATACATCTCAGGAAAACTTCCTGATGCCATTACTGGTGGCACACGTGCTGAATTTGGTGCTAGCATGATGGGTTCTTTCTCTACTAAGATCGCCAACAGAAGGTCAAGGGCCTGTTTTAACCAAAAAACATCACTTGCAGCTTCCCAGTCCTGATTTTGGATGATAAAATGCAATCTGCTAAATAGAGTTTTAGGAAGTGATTCATGATAAAGCATGAAAAATCTTTGTCTAACTACTGGATCTTTGGCTCTTAGACCCAACATAAACTGCCTTTCCACCTTCTGGAACACTTCCTGGCAAAGGAGCAAAGGATACCTGCTATGAATCAAAAAGATTAGGCAACAATAAAGGCATAATATACATGGACAAGAGAAAAAAAATTCTAAGTTAATACTTTTTCGAGTCCGCACAAAGCTCATAGAGAAGTTGTAAATATTTTCCATTCCATTCTTCTTGTGAAGCTGCAGGAAATTTTTTCCATTCAACTAATGATAGCTTTTGCATATAGGAAACTATCTCCTTTTGAGTTAGAGCAGAACTTGAAGCACCAGAGGAGGAATATTTGTAATCATCTTCAATCCACACCTTTACCGTGTCAAGGACACACAAAAGCACACCGAAATCTGTAGCCTTCTCAGAAAGCAGAGCTTGCAGAATTTGACATATTAACCTTTTACACTCCTGTGACTGCATGACTCTTTCAGTTACAAGGTTCAAGAGACATTTTATGTTTGAAATGGCAGAAGATGAGTCGACTGCTGAACATGCATTGATTAGTGGATCAACATCTGCCCGTTGTCCCTGCAATATAGGCCACATTGTTCTTTTGATCAGCATCAGTATGATCAAACTCTTATCAATTCATGCTTGATCCAAGGGATCATCACATTCTCTAGGAATGTAGCACTTCTCATCAAGTAATGAACCCAATCTAACATCATTTGATAGCCTAAACCTCTTTGCTTTCTATTGCAATATCTACATTAGCTAAACAGCAGCACAATGACCCTTCAGATGTTACATCTGAGTCTCAGGAAATAGAAAAATGAAGAACATGAAATACCATAAAAACATAGTCAACTAATTCTTTATTTTTATGCAATTACGTACTTGTCTGATATGCGAACCAGAAGAGCTTCCCATATCTCGTGCTAAACGCTGAAGTACGCGAAGCAGCATAGGAATGAATGGATCAATAAAGTTCTTCTGTACTTCAGTCAAAGTCTTAACAACAAGGAGAGCAAAAGTAACCATTGAGTTAGCATTGCTAGTCTCCAGAGATATTTGAGGAGCTGTGACTGCTGCTAGATTTTTCTGTACAAGCTCTCCAGCCCTTTGATATAGTAACTTCACCTCCTGTGGTGTACCAGACACTTCAAGCGAAAAGGTAGTAAATACCATTTTGAGCAAGGTACAAAGAGATTTTCCAGCATCCAATGTTTTACTGTTGAAGCAAGGCTCCAATATCTACAAGACAGAAATTGAAAAAGTTTAGCGATTCTAACAAATTTCCTTTAATTAAATATAAGTAATGGGACACCTGTGAGATGTGATTTATGTTGTTGCGGATGAATAGACGTGGCTGCTTCTCCAAGACCTTGTTCATGACATCAAGACCCTGTGCAAGAGCTGTTGCTGGGTCTTTGGATTGAGGAGCCTGTGGAGACGGAAGCTGTCCAAGCAACTTTTCTAGATAGTTGAACTTAACATTCGCATTTGGCCACACCTCCAAAGCTTGAGTCATTAACTCCAGAGTTTGTTTATACATAGAAGTTGATTCTTTATCCTTAGATTCTATCACCAAAGCAACCTATTTGGAGAAAAAGATGAGAAACTGAGCTCAGAAATGAGAGCAGCTGTAGCAGACATGTCCTATCACATCATACTATTAATACAACCTCATATTATAAATAAAAAACAATCTCAATCTTACACATCCATTTTGTTAGTGCAAATAGCACTAATTGAACCTCGATTTTGATGTCGGCAAGGGTTTAAAGTTGAGCCCTTCAGAACTGATATGGGTGTTAAGTGTGCAAAGGAAAGCCCTAGTAGGTCAAAATACTAGATACTAAGCAAAGTCTTGATAGATCAAAGGGACCAAACACCATAGGAAGACCAGATGGATTGACAAACCGGGCATTGGGTGGGACGGACTTGATGGACCGGGACATCGAGTCAAAGGAAGCCCTAGGGGATCAAAAGAAATGGCACGTCAAGAGGGATATAGTACCATTCGACCTCCCCTATTCAAGGAAAACAACATGTGGATCATCGTAAATAAGTGATTCACACTATTTGTCGACGAGTCTAGAGAACCACTAGAATGGGAAAAGTGGACCGTTGATATCAAGAAGAAAGCTTAAGTCAACGCCCAAGCCACAAACACCCTACAATACAAACTGACGAAGGAAGAATTCAATCAAATCAAACCATTCAACAATGCCAAGACAAGTTGATTTGGCTCCACGAGGGAAACAGCGACTCAAAGGTAACAAAGCGAGATCTATATTTAAATAAATTATTCCAGTGTAGGATGGTAAGTCCATGAGATAGCTACAGGCAACAGGCTTCACTTGATCGAGCAACCAATCAAAAACCTAGATGTTATAAGGTACAAGGTTAAAAATTTTCACCCGAAATGCTTTGTGGGCATCTATGGTAGATAGATACAAAGTGTCTATGGATCTTTCTACTATAAGATTAGATAAGTTGTTTTGTGAATTCGAATTACATGAGCAAGCTAACTCAAGTCAAACCGAAAAGGCTATTGCCTTAATTGCAGGTCAAACCAAGATCAAGGAGGTGACGTCAAGATCTTGACCGGAATCGGAATCCAAAGATAGTCAGATTCAGACGAAGACGACAAGGAATTAACATCGGAGATTGACAACTTGGTCAGGAAGATGATAAAAATAAAAAATAAAAGGGCTTCACTAAGAGGGCCATCAAAAAGGTGATTTAAGCCAAATGCAAGCAAATGGGTTTCAGAAAAACTAATAAAGTTAAAGCGGAGGTGATTTGCTACAGATGCAACCAAAAAGGCCATTACAAGGCAAAATACCCAACATGAAAGAGACAAGGAAGCAAGGGAGAAAGAAGGCGTTGAAGGCCACCTAGGGTGAGTCATCCTCAGAAGAGTCAGACTCAGACGAGACCAGAATCATGGACCTAATGGCAAAGCAAGATGTAGCTGAGTCTGAATATGTGGCAGATCATGGGTCCCGAGTCCGAGAATAAAATGAACCAAGTCATTGAAATAATTGTTGAAGCACGACTTGGTTTATTTTTTATGAACTTGAGCTTGGTTCATTTAAATGTTAGAGTTCTAAATTAAAGCTTAATTGTTTGAAACTTTTGCTTGCTTGATTGATTATTGAGCTTGATAATTCAAACTTGTAAACATTTTAAAAGTTTTTTTATTTATTTAGTATATTGATAAGAGTTTTATTAATGAACATTGTCACAAACATTTTTCATTAACATTGTTCATGAAAGTCGTTCACGAACATAGTTCATGAGCATTACAAAGTTTAACACACATGTATTCAAGCTTGTTCATTTAGTTTAACGAGTTATTCAAACTTAAATATTTAATTGATCTTATATGTATTGAATGAACATGAACAAACTTTTACTAAGCTAAACACCAAGTTTTTTCACGAACGTTCGGATCATTAACAACCCTATTTTGATGAATGACAAAGGGGAGAAAATAAAATTTTCAACTGATTGAAAATGAGTAAACCCAATACACTTGGGGAGTTTAATTCATAAGTAGTAGCATGTTTTTTTATTAACTTTAAACGAGATTATCAAACATCAAAAAAGGAAGATTGTTGCTGCAAATAACATCAAGTAATTAAACCTCAGTTTTGATGTTAGCAAAGGGTTTAAAATTACTATATGGGTGTTAAGCATGTAGGTCGCGACAATAAAACCCTAGTAGGTTAGAAGGACCGGACAGTAGGCAAAGTTTTAACACCCCATTTAGAAAGTTTTTAAGTATCAGGAATTGAATTCAATTCCTTGATTTGGAATGAGTTAGTAAATAACAAGGATGAAATGAATTCCTTGATTTGGAATCTATTAGAATTGAATTCAATTCTTATATATTTACCATTTTATCCTTCATCAAAGAGAAACACATGGAGGGCTATTTTAGTCATTTTAACTTCCCGGATAAATTCTCATCACAAATCAGGCCTCTTTAGGTCTGATTTATTTTGAAGGGATAGAATGGAATTGAATTCCAATTCCTTACCAATTATTTCTTAAAAATTTATTCCAAAGTATAAAAGAATGGAATTGGATTCCAATTCTCGAAGGAATTCAATTCCACCCCTTTACAAACAAGGTGTAATGGATCAAAAAGACTAAATACTAGGCAAAGGAAGACCAGATGGATTGACGACCCACACATTCGGAGTTGATGGATGATCGAATATTGAGTCAGGTCGGTAAGAGGATTAGACATTAAGCAGAGTAAGGCCAAAAAGGTTAGCAAGCACATGTTCGGCAGGTGAGGCTTCAGAGGTTCAGAAGACTGCGAGGCGTGACTCAATCTTGGGACGAGGGTAGGTCCTGTTAGCTAGGTGTTGATCCCAATCAGGATTTCGAAATCAAGATTAGGCAGTTGTTTAATTGTCATAATTAGAAGCATGCATTCTTATTATATGTTGTATATTGTGCTAACTTTATTTTGTAGAAAACCATGTTAAAGCCACCGAAATGTATCTTTGATCAATAGAACAGTTGAGTGATAGGAAAATAATGTTCAGTTGACCAGACAAGATGAGTTGGCAGCCTATGTTGATGTGGCAACAGTGTCGCTCAGAATGCTGACGTGACAGCTAGCATGTCAAGGGATAAGCCTCGGAGAGCTGACGTTGCGAAAGGATAATGACATGAAGCTACTGTGGCAAGCGTTCATGCAACCGAAAACAGATCAAGCGACCAGTCACTGGAAATACCTAGTCAACAGATGAACATGGATGAGAAGCTGGCATGGACGGGAAGTTGACACTGACGGGGTTCGGTCAACCAGAAAACCAGATTTGGATCAGTTTATCGAGCCAATTTATGAGGATTAGTTGACCGAATGATCTGATTAGTCGACCAAACAACCACTATAAAAGGGTCTTCGAAGCAGAAGTTCAAAACATCTCATTCACGTCAATCCAAGTGATCATCAAGTGTTCATACCAACTAAGATTCTGCTCAATTGTGCTCCATCGCTCCTTGGAGTAGCAGTTCTGAGAAGTGAATCAAGAAAATGAACTTGTCTTATTTGTGTTGTGTTTTAATCATTCCGATGCATTCTAATTTTGAAAAAAAAAAAGATAAGTTTTAAAATAAAAATTACAACTGATATTCCCCTTCCTCCTCTATAGTGTTATCAAATGGGGCAACCCGTGGCAGGGGCAGGCCCAGTCGGCCCACCATCTTGGCAAATTGGAAAATCTCAAAACGGGTTGCGAATTAGGTGGTATAGAGCACGAGTTCACAAAATATATATAAAAATTTTAAATTTGGATTGTGGGCTAGGCAAGTCAAACCCACGAACCTATTAAATTTTTCATTTTAATTTTAAATTTTAGAAGAAAAACTTATTTTTCTCAGCCCACGAACCAACTCGAGCTCCTACCATGGGCCGACCCGCACGGGTCGCGGACCAGGCCTCCTTGACCCGCCTCAAAATGGGTTAATAAAATCTCAACACACTTAAATTGTTTAGCATGGTGGGTCAACCAAACGGGCTTAACCCAAATTGACGACTCTACTCCTCTATCGCTATCTTTTGAACCTACATTTTTATCATTTACACAGCAAGGCTACATTGGAATTAGTTGGATCACAAAATATTATAGTGCACCTGCTCCAAAAGGTTTATCAATTCTTCAACTAGAGATAAATAGATTTAGATTGTAAATCAACCCAAAAATATAATGCATTTGTTTTTAGACACAAGTTATATCTTTTTGTTTCCATCTAAGCAAGCATATGTGAGAAAATAGTTGTATCATGATCTCTGAATGTGCTAATATGCAACACTGGGGACAACAGAAATCTCCCATTAAAATAAAAAGAAGATATTTAATAGAAAATGACAAATGAAAATTCATACATGAAGGTTGTTGAAAATATTCATGTGTTTGTTGACTAATAATCAATATGTTTACTAATAATAAGTAATCACCATTCAAATAAATTATCAGATAAGCCACTAGAACCAAAAGCAAATTCATTAAAAAAAAAGCAATACTCTGCATCTGATTGAAAGAATACCTCCTATAGACCAATGAATACATATACAAGCTATCACCAATATAAAAGAAGCAAAATGAGGAAACTTCAGAAAGAAAAAGATCATTATCAATGGCCATACACCACCTTTAACTAATTTTAGAACTTAAATATTAAAGTCACTGCAACGGTATCTTTGCATACTGCTTAAATTGTTCAAAAAAGCAGAATGGTCAATAGTTTGCTCTTTCTGCAAAAGATGTAACATGAGCAGATGTGTCCTGGTACACAAGAATAGAGTAACGCTAGAATGGACTTGTCTAGAGTGAAAATTAGGAGAATCTCTATAATGGAATGACAAGCCAAGATCATAGATGGTTAAAACCATAAGAAGTTCTTCAGCAATGTGAACATCAAAAGTATAATGGTAATGGATAACAAGTACATAATGTGGCAAAAAGGCAAAGAGCTCGCCCCTAGATAACAAGTACATAATGGTGACAAAAGGCGATTCGCTCGCCCAAGCGCCTCCGTCAGCCCGTCCTCAGGCTAACACGAAAGTGGTAAATCACGGTAGCTACTAGCCTTGAGCACTTAAAAAGCACATGGGAAGCACATAATGATTATATGTATGATGGGCAAGTCATAGAACAGGAAAATTATTACAAACAAAAAAGTGCAAAAAAAAATTCTATGGACCAGGTCATATGTTCCCTATATCAAAGCATGAACTCAAAAAATTTCAAGGCATCAGTCCTTTAAAGAATTGGACAAATTAGGCACGGAGAGAAAATAGAAAATACCCTCACCCTAATAAGAAATGTAATTATCATTTCTTCCATTGCTGCATTTGGTTTATACTCTTCATCAGATTGGCCAGCAGTTCCGGGTGTCTCAATGCTTGGTATTGATGCTCCACCAGGTGACACAACATAAAGAGACTGGAGTCCTGGTTCAACCTTCACTCGCTTGCTTATGTCATCAGGAAATACAGAAGTATCTGATGGGCACTTTGAGTCAGCAACTATAGCAACAGCATTCAAAGAATCACCTGTCTGGTTATAACCGTCAGAACCTAGCGCAACTTTCATTTCGAATTGCCTTTGCCTTTCCCAAGCAACAACTAGGCCAGCAAGTTCAATAGCAAGGCGTCTGTTTTCAGGAGGACTGTTAAATGGCAGACCTAGCCGACTTAAGGAGTTTACCATCTGAGGAACAAATTGTGCCCGGCAGCTATAAAAGAGATCCGCATGTCGAACAATCAGCTGAAAGATGTGTATCATATTAGGAATTGAATGACCTTCTTCAACAAGTATTTTCTTGGTATAACGAATCCATATTGGTACACGACTTTCTCCTGGTGGTAGCCTCCGAGGAAGTGCAGGCATTAGTATGTCAAGGGCTTGTTTAACTAGAAGCTTATTTTCTGGTTGACAAGTTCGCAGCAAGGCAATGAAAACCTGATAGAAGAAAGTTTCAGTTAGTGGATGTTCAGAACAGTGCTTTAGCTTAATATAAAATATGCTTAAGTTACAGATGAAATGACTAGATCATAAAATATAACTAAAACTTAGTTGCCATAAAAGCAACAATGTAAAATATATTGAATGGAATAGTGAGATAAAAACATTTTATATGTGATTCGTCATTTAAGGTGCATTTAATGAAAACCATTCAAGCCAAATTACCAGTTGAATTGACAAATAATAATTCTTTTGTTGCATATGATATTGAACAATGATTTTAAATTATCATGCAACTGTCATCAAGATAATACAAGCAATAAAGAGAGGTGGTAATGGACAGTTATATATCCAATTCTGGGAAAAACTTCAACTGTAACTTTTTCTGTCACCACTAATCCTACATGGCATACAATTAAGATATGCATGAGCATCTTTGGAGTGTTCCATGTTAACCGGTGCAAAATTAAAACTGAACTCAAGAGGAATTAACTTAGATTTGACTAAAGAAAGGGGGGGACCAATTTATTTAGTTTCATCCAAGAATACACCTCCCTGAATACATTCAAACAATCTAATAGACAAGAACATGAAATAAGACCTGTAGATCTGAACCCTAGGTCTCTGGATAACAGATCCAAAGCTCCAACTATAGCTTCAGAATTGCAATTTTTCTAAATTATAAAAAAACAAAGCATACTCCACTTAAATTTAGCTTATAAAACAGAGAACACAAATAATAGGACTTTTGATGACTATGGTAAGGACAAAAGACTACAACCTGAAGGATAATTTTTTCAGGAGCTTGATAGGCTTCTAGGAAGTGGCATACATTTACAAATGCCCATTGTTTGCTGGAATTATCCTCACGCTTAAGATGATTCCAACCAAATTTTATAAGCTCTTTGCGATGTTGAACAAGATCATTCTGTAGGTACTTCAACAGCAATGTAGCAAGCTGTAGAAGTTCTATCCTCAAAGGCTCATCGTATTCAGCACTAATCTGCAGGTCGAATACTAAGAAATTAAAATCAATCTAAAAAAACATTGATCAATAGAAAATGAGCCGAATAAAAAATGAGCAAGCACATGAAATCATCACCTCCTCTGGCGGGTCAAGAAGTTTATCGACAATGGTTTTTATAATTGACTGGTCCACAACTTCCCAACTGTGACCATTTTGAAAAGAGTGTGCCAACATTGGAAGGATGAGAATTTGCATAGCAATGACCAGGTGATCTTGACCAAATTGTTTTGACTGGAAGACATTCAAGAAATGCAGAAGAATTGCTTTCTTTAAGTTGGGAGCATAACTTTCTGCCACCTAGTTTGTGATTGCAACAATTAGTTAGAACATCTCCAAGTAATGTTCTACATGCCAAGATGGACAATAGAATTTGGTTACCTCAATTATAAAAAATTCCTTCAAAAAGGTAAAGTCAATGCGAGTTCGGAATAAGAAAATTGACAGCATATCAAAGAGTACACCAACTTCAGATTTATCATGCCTCAAGTAATTCAGAAAACACTTAACAAGCTGCTTGCTTTCCTTTACCTGCAGATCAAGAAAATTGGTGTCCTTAAATATTATAAAAACAGAGACAAGTTACAAGATCACCATGACTCTAGGATGTGATAAATAGAAAACACAAGCTCCATGACTGCTGTATCTCAAAGATGGAGTAGACCATCTTCAATATCAAGAATACTAATTCCCATGATTAGTATAGTTAACTGAAGTCAAGGTACACCACAAATCTACAATTGAGTAGATATTGCAACTAGAAGAAAATCATATAAGCTCTAAGGAGCATCATGAATCAAACACAGTCAAAAGATCCTTTAGAGACCTACGAGAATAGAATAAAAGCCAAGAATTAAACTGATGAACTTTACTTATAGTGAGGGACTTAAGCGATGTTACCATTTGCACCAGTAGCTACTACTAGAAATAATTCTAGCCTGCCAAAATACAAAAGAATTGACAGAGTCATAGGATGAATTAAGGCAAACAATATAGAAGATATTTCAATTGTATTACCTGCTAACTCCGTAAATTAGAAACTAACACAATGGTCTGCAACCAATCTTGGAAGCAAAAGAAAAAACAGAATAAGGGATCAGAGAGAAACTTAGGAAATAAAAAGGAATTTTCCACTGGACCTATATTTTTAACAGAAGTGAAAGTTAAATGAGAGGTAAGTCCATATGCAATAAGCAGTTGCAACCATATGGAAATCTACTTTAAGAGACTAACCCACCCCCATACACACACACACAAATTGGACTTTACACAAGGCTATATCACTAGAGAAGAGATCAAGATATGCATTGAAAAGGCTTACTTGCAACCAAGATAAGAGGCATAATGCATGGAACAATAATGAAGCCAACATAAGAAATAAGTTGTAAGGAAAAATGATTATGCACAAACCAATGTCAATAGAGAAAAACTAATATAGTAATACCTAAATAAACAATTGTTGAGTAGAAACCAGGATAACAAGGCCTTCCCCCAAAAAAAGTGTACCAAAACTTTGTAATATGCAGAATCAAACGATTTTGAAACAAAATCTTCATTTAACACAAAAAATTTAGCATGTCTTGCAGCATTAATTGATAAGCAAAAATAATAATAATAATAACCTGGAGTAAGCTCAAAACTTGTTCGTTTTGCAAACGAGCAATCCTTGCTGGTGACTTCCAGACAAGGAGTAATGTATCGAATACAATCCGATTTGCATGCAGCCAATCTGGCATCAACTTGACTAGAGTCGAAATAAGCTCCAATCCATGAAAATAACCATCAGAGTACACAGGTAAAGATAGATTACTAGAACTGTCTGGAGTAAGACCTTCATTGGTAATTGAAGAGGCTGAAGATTGAGTAACAGTCCCATCTGACTGCTGAACAAATTGGGGAAAAGCATTCCCAAGTATCTTATGTGGTAACCTAGCAAGTTCTTCTCTTAAAGGTTGTCCAATATCTGAACAGATTATATACATAAACCTAAAAGATAAGATCTGATCAGGAGTTTATCATCTGCTAAAATTTGTTAGGAAAAAAGCATCTTAAACTATATTAATTCCACCAGCATCTGCTAACCTTCTGAAATATTTTGGATTGCTTAATTTGTCAAGGAAATAATCCACAGCATCTGTTGCATAACGGTTCAAATACTTGGCAAGAGGAAGCCGATATGGACTGTTAATTTCACTATAAAATTGCCCTGGAGGAAGTGCTCCTTCCAAATCAACAATTATAGTTACAAGTTCATCTAGGAATTTCCCTGCAGCCTGAGGGAGGAGATGGAAGAGCTCAATCATGGCTGCAAAATGAAAATTTTGTAGTTAATCAAGCCAGATGAGAGTGCGAGAAATACCAATAACTACAAATCATAAGAGTACCTGCCGCAACCTTTGGCTCATCCCCAGCTTTCCAGGACTTCTGAGTTTGAGCAAGCTTTTCTGGTTCAAGCCATTTCCTTAAGTGATCCAATAACTTGACACCCAATTGGATATTGAACCAATTTGACAGAAGTTCAAGAAGGCGGGCTAGACCTTGTAATAAAGGCATAGTAAGACTTTTCGTATGTGCCAAATTAACCAATATAGGTCTCAAGCTGCCCTGAAGAAGTTCCTTGGGCAATCTTTGTTGTTGAACAACCTAAAACCAAAGTTTGCAGAGGCAACATTATGACCCCATACAATCAGAATAAACATCGATTTCCTTTTCTTGAAAAGAATCAATTTAAAATCACTTAACTAAAATGTCAATATGGTGATTAGAGTTAAAGTACCTGACGAAGCCCTTCCTTTGCAACAGAGACAATCTCCGGCGTCCGACAAGTCAGAGACTTAAAAAACATAGTAATGATTTTAGCACGCAACTCTGTATGATTAGGAGTTTTGAGATCTGCCCAAGCCATTGCAGTGCAAAGAAGCTCAATGCATGCTGTACGGAGCTTGTTTAATGTGGTGACCACCTTAGGGTTCAAAGGTTTTGCAACCCACACAGTCTCATCAGCCTCAGCGATTTGCAATGCTTCTTGCAAAAAGTTCACTAATTCTGGTGTTAATTTGAGAAGAGGAGGTCTTAATGCAAGGCAAAAGTTCAAAGCAGAAACTGTTCCAACCTATAAGAGGAGATAAGAAATCAATACGACTGAGTCAAACAAGAAAATATTTTAGCTAGCGTCAAGTACACAACCTGTTGCTCAACATTTTTGGTACGGAGTGGCCTCATTATTAGAGGCTGAAGAAGAGGTAGATAAAGAGGCTCAAGCAACTCCGAAACCTCACTGCCAGTCCTGCTAGCTAAAAGAGCCAAGCATGACTGCACAGTCTTTCTAACAACAATAGATGCATTTGGGTTGAAAAGCTCCAAGGCAAGAAATTCAACCACTCCCTGGAAACTCTGTCGACGGTTATCATTATTTGCTTCATCAACATTATTTACTGCGCGTAGAACTTGGGTGAGGACCTGGCTTGTCTCTTCCTGCTCTTTATTAGCATGAACTGGCAACCTTTTCAGAACATACATAAGGCCCCGCACAATTTTCACTTGGAAAATGCACAAAGTCTCAACAGAGACTTTGCCAACTAAAGACCCAAGTCCCATGACACCTCCAACTTGAGCTTGCCAAGTGCTTCCATAACAACAATGCAAAAGGCGTGGCAAAAGCTGCTCAAACACAGGTACCCGAACACTTGGAGGTGGTGAATACACAGGATTCAAGGAAGGACTTGAGACCATCATTGGAGTACCAGGACCACCTCTTGAATTTAGTATGCCATTATGCTTGGCACATGCAAGAAAAAGAAGTGTTTCAGCAAACACAGTTAAGGCATTTAGAGCAGCCTTGGCGTGCAGCCTGTTTTCACTAGCAAGAACATCCACTAATGCATCCAAAAAGATTAGAGGATCCAACTCCTTGAGATTGGAATTATTAACTCTTGATCTGGAATTCATGCTACTGCTTGATGATATCATAGAACCAACATGCTGCCCCGGCATCACAAACAAATTGGATGAAGAGCTTTCCACATGAAAAAGCAGTGCAAAATGACGACAAATATTACTGAGAAATTCATTTTTTTCATCTTGGAGTTCAGGATCAGCACTAGCAGCAATAATTGTTGTAAGTAACATCTTAAAGATAGATTTCTCAGCCATAAGTTGAGTTTTTGTCTTCACACCAAGATCAACCTAAAATTGAAGAGTCCTTAGTTGTTAGATCATTAATTGATATTAGAGGATACAATGCACAGTTAATCACAAGGAAAAGCAAGGAGCATATTCTTAACTCTTAATTTATTTTAGGTTCAGGTACTCAAGAGAACAAAAATCTCATTAAAAAACAATAACAAAAATCTAAGGTTAGTCCTCGAGTACTCCATTGAATATAATTTAAATGAAATTTTAGCAATAATTATCCCTCCAATTCCATTCAAGATTATATCACTATCAATATTAATACATCATAAATCATGTTTAACTATGTTAAAAAGAGTTTTTTTATCTCCATCAATGTCAACTATCATTTGGGATGGGCCGCTAGTGGCCCAACACAGATTGAATTGTTGGATTGTGCTTGGCAAAACCTAGACAAAATGGGTTGTAGCGGACCAACACTAATCTATTGCTCGTACTAAGCAGAGAAGTCGTGGATTGCAAGCCAAGGCCTACATAACAAATGGGCAGGAGTCGGGCCCACCATATTTTTTCTATAAAAACACTAATATTAGTTATTAATATTAAATATTTCTAATAGTATTTTTAAAAACAACATTTTGAATAGCATTTTTATTTTTTAGATTTTATTAATTGTTTAATAATTTTTTAAAAGCAAATATTTAAATAAAAATATTGGATCCTATAGGCTAAGGCTAATGTCAGGGCCAGACCTTGGGTAATTTATGTTACGCTTGGGACAACCCGAATTGACCAGGTTGAACCCAACCAACCTAACACAAATCTTCACGAGCCGAAAGGGGTCTGATCTATTGCCACCTTTATTCACCCACAAGTTTGATCAATTTTGAACTTGCTCGTGCAATCTTAAGTTATCTTCTCATTTTATATCATGTTAGATCTACACAATTGTTTCAGAATAGTAGTATTTGTCGTCTTTTTTTATAACCCCACATATTCAACTTAATATCCAGATCTTTGTTACATTTATAGGATGGATCACGTTGTTAACAAAAAAATAGACTAAAAGACACACAATAAACAAGATTCTTAAAGCTTCTTTCCATTCCAACAATACATTTTTTATGTTATTGACAAAATATTTATCAAAATGTCCTTGTGATTTAAGGTTCCAGGATATATACAACTCTTACACAAATTTCATGTCCACTCATTTTGAGTTTCATTTGATTCTTTTCTTTGTATTTAAACTGCATCTTATACAACTTTTATTCTATTTAAATAGAAACCTTGAGTTTGTAAAGTATCTATCCACAATTCAAAATCAAAATTTATTCCTTTCACACTTTCATTAATTAGCGTTATAACATCAGCAAATGATATAGAAAATAGTTCATCAAAATAAAACACTTAACTCCTTTTCATTGTTATAAAGATAGAGAATTCCATAAATTTTAAAGAATATAAAAGTAAATTAAAATGATAAAAAAAACATTAAAGAACTTCTAGGGGAGCAGGAAACTTCAAACTAACCTTCATCTCTGAAGTCTCAGTACGACGCCTAGAAGGATCCACTGAAGAAATCATTTGGGTTCCAAGAAGACCAGCAGACACTCCCTCACCTGGTACATTTCCACGAAAATTGAGAAGTGATGCTAAACATGCTCTAACAAATTTCAAAGCCTGCTTCCTATAAAATACTTCCATGCCACCATTGTTTTGTGTAACAGCGGCCACAGCAAGATATATGCACCGGTCTAAAGGTACCAAAAATGGTGTAGAAGGCTCAAATGTAAGAATCAGACGAAGCCCATGTTCAGGATTCTCTTTGCACTCAAGAGCAAGAGGTTCTCTAAGAAAACGCCTATTTCTACCACCTAATTTACCCAGAAGTTGTAAGGCTTTTGGCCCCCGCGGATAAGGTAGGGGTCTCAAGTGAGACCACAAAGCAAGTATAACCTCTGACAGAACATTTGCCATGCTAGGCTCCAAGAAATCAGGATTCAGACTGTCAATCCAGAATTCCAGAGTACGGAGACCTAAACTTACAAGATCATCACTTCCTTTCAAAGCAAGAACAAGAGGTTTCATAAGACGAGGAATGTGCGGAAGCAAAGAACTTAAACGTGCAGGTAAGGTTAAGCAGAGTTCCAAGATAAGATCCCTCATGTCCTCACCAGTAGGTCCTTCAAGCATCAATAGCAACATATTTAGGCAAGGTTGCAAAGACGGAATAAGATCACGTAGAAGGGTATCAAACTTTGCACCATTCATTGACCGAAAAATATAACGAAGAAGATGCATATAGCCAAGAGGTTTGTCAACTTCAGTAGCATTCTTCATACAAACTTCCATTATGGGAGGTATATGAGGCTGAAGTATGCGTTCACTATCTGCAGGAGCCTTTGCAGCAGCCATAAACAAAAAACGGAAGAGTTGCAAAACAAGCTTAGCTGCAGGGGTATCTGGTTGCTTTAGAGCATCAAGTTTGCTATCGACAAGGAAATGAATTAAGACATCCATGAAAGGGCGAAGCACTTTAGGAGTTTGCAAGAGAGTAGAAAATATGTGAAGCAGCTGAGTGTTGGTTATCATGCACTCAAAAAGTTCTGGCATGCATAGGGAAAATATATCCATGAGGTCTCTAGGTTCCATTATAGCTAGAATCTGTGAGAAATGCTGCAACATTTCCCTTTCCTCATCCTTGTCCTTGTACAGTGTCAAACAATGAACTCCGCTCTTCAGAACCCCAGTTGCCTTCCTAACCTATTTCAACAAAAAATCAAGATAAAGACAAGAAACCAAAAGAAAACACAACTTGAAATACCTCATCTTCCCGCATCCCTTTAAATGTTTGAGAAAGGGACACATTAGTTGATGGGGAGGCCTGCATTTGCTGTTGAACACCATGTGATGATGAAGAAACCTACATGAAAAGATGGGAACAATCTCAATACAAAAATCTGATTACATTCTACAGTTGAAGTAAAAACATCTAAACCTGTGAGCGTGGCATATGAGCATTTGTGATGCTCCAAATTATAGTCTTCATTCCTGCATAATTTATCAGCCAATCAGTACCATCCATCATTACAGAGTAGTAAAATCTGAATTGAGAAAAAAAATTGAACCTCACTAGTGTATCATGATTGAAAGATTTAAAAATAGATGTGCATTAATTAAGTTTCTGTATGCTTCATTCATCTACAGGAATATAATTGGCTAAAGGTGATTTGCAGAGGTCTTTTGAGCGTTATAAGTAATAGTCATAAGCTTGCCCTGTCACACTTAACTGATTGTTAACCATTAAAGATTTTTTTAAAAAAAAATTT
This sequence comes from Kaempferia galanga, assembly GCA_037974795.1. Lineage (NCBI taxonomy): Eukaryota > Viridiplantae > Streptophyta > Magnoliopsida > Zingiberales > Zingiberaceae > Kaempferia > Kaempferia galanga. The sequence goes on along the minus strand of JBBPFP010000060.1, from coordinate 2,455,915 downwards.
GAAGCAACCCCCAATATCCATCCAACAACATGATAGAGGAGGGCAAAGGGCTCACCAATGAGGACAGTGGAGGGAAGCACATTGAGAAAGCCGAAGAGTGGTCGCGAACAAAAGGAAGTGCTCAAAGGACAAAGCAGAGGCGAATAGGGACTTGCCGATGAGTGAGTAGGAGAGGAGGATTTTTGGGGGTTGGCTCATTTTCCTCCAAAATGCTCGTATTAATTTGTCAGTATACTTCATAGCAAAGAATTTATTTGGAACGGAGAATTGTGAAATCCATCGAAACCAATATAATGTACCTTCTCATCTTAATTGAGAATAATTAGACAAGAAATCAAAGAAGTGACTGAGCACTATTTGTAATGAATATGATTCTTATTCATTCACTATTCTCCGTTCCAAATAAATTCATTTTTTATTGTATTAGTAGACTGATTGTGCCAACTACACAGTAGATTACAAACCATCTATGGTGAAGTATATGTTAAACACAAGGATTTGATATCCGACCCGAATGGAAGAGGTATGAAAGGACTATCGATATCCAATCCAAATACCCGATTAAATTATATATATATGTGTGTGTGTGTGTGTGTGTGTGTGTGAGAAAAAAAAATTTCTCAAAATCTACTAACTATTTTTTTTTTATATTAAGAGGCTAAATAGATGTTTAATCTATTTTTTAATTATATATAAATGTATTTTAATATAATACTAATTTTAATATGTTTTTGTTGATTGATAATAGTTGGATAGAAGGAAGAAAAATTATAAGTATAGAAGGTATCCAATCCTTTAATGGATATGGGTATACCCATCGGATATCCTATATCCGATGGGTATGAGGACGGAGGATATAGAATCCACCCTGAACCCGACCCATTGTCATTCCTAAAACAACACTATTGTACGAATACTGGACCATAGAAAGTTAAGCCCGTTAAAAACATGGTCCTACTTTATAGTTTATACTAATCATAATGGTACAATTACTGTCCATAAGTTTCTCCAAACACAAAAGGTAATGAAAAAGAATAATAATAACGACCTCCTGTAGTGCATTACATTAAGTGTTTTATGTTCAATTTAAATTTTCTTTCCAAAAAAAGAGCAGTACAGTGCACAAAGCTCCCTTCAATGCGGGATCCTAGAAAAAGATCTGACCACATTGGAAAGCTCTAAAACTGATATTTCAAATGAAATATGGAATATGAAAATGAGACATTTAATTATTATTAAATTCAAGAATCTAGGTGTATTGTCAGTACCCATCACCAATGTTTTAATTAAATTTTTATAATCACTGACTTCTTTGGCATATTCCAATGGAGTTTGAAAGTTAAGAACAGCCTGCAGAAAGAAGCAAACATCAGGTTAATAATACACATGGACAACCAAATCAAGTAGTAAGAATATATTGACCAATTATAAAGTCCAAATTTTGGAAAGCATGCACGAAAAGAATAGGTATGCAATGCAATGCCTCAAAGCAGAACTAGGATGCAGAAACTCTGTATTTAAGTCCTGGTACTCCAATGATCTAAAAGAAGTTAAGCACTTTCAAGTTTTGTTACTTCAAAATTTTTCAGGTTAACATGTAAAAGAAGTTGTTTGACCCATACTTTGACAAAGACAACTACAAAATGTTCCTTGGTATATGTAGAAAACCCCACAAGAAAAAGAAAAATGGACAAAAATAAAACTTAACTCAAGTTGATATTTTCAAAACAGGAAGTTGATAGTAGAGCATCATGGAGTTTTAAAGAAAAAAAATATTTCAGTACCTGAATGGGAACTTCAAGTTTTGACCTCAAGGAAGAATACTCTCTTCCTTTCTCACCATCTTCCAAGAGCTGCAGCAGTGTGCAAAAAGGAAGGAACAAGAAAATAAAAATTAAATGAGAATAACGTTAGAAAGTAATGCAATACAAGAACATGTAGACATAATAACGCATGGACAAAAAGAAACACTTAAATGTGTGAGTACCACAAAAGATTGAAGTATGCAAGCACAATCGAGCAGAGCAATTAAGTGGGGAGTAGACATAGCAAAACAAACAGATTTATGAAAACAATAATAAGATCTGCTCTTCTGCACCCTGACTACTTGGGGACTTGCTTGGATCTTGTACCTTCCTAAAGGTTTATGCAAGGCATATCAATAGTATTTTAGAAATCCCATATTATTTGAATCACTTTTAATGTTATGTAAAGTTTCTTTGATCCTCTTTACTCATTCGCACCTTTCAATATAGCTACTAAGCAATTTATTAGTTAACAAGAAATTTGAAATTCAACAATTAGTATAAAAACAAGACTCCATTATGAACTCTGCCACTACATTACTGCAGAACCATGGTCATGTTACGCCTGTTATACACCTGTCCCAATAAGGCACCACTATGAACATTGCTGAAATGGCAAGAGAAACTCTCCTAAGTATTGCAATTTCATCAGTCTGCCCTTCTTCAGATATTGTCACTTATATATAAGCATATAAGTGTGCGTCATTGTAATCTAGATTGAAAAGAGACATACATAATAAACAATAGCAAGTAACAAGGCAGGTGTAATACATTACAAGATGCAACAAACTACATCAGAACCTAGTCTTGACATTGCTGATAAATGCATAAATAAAAACAGAAAGTACATGCACCAGGAAGAGATTTCAAGATCTTATACCCATGGTAGTAAGATTGCAATCCAAACCTTACGCCCTTAAAATCTTATGATTCAAATTGACTTAAGCAATCCCAATAAGGATCTAAATTAGATTAGAATCTTGTAAACTTATGGACCGATCCTATGTCTCCTTATCATGCCTGCAAAGAATTTCAACCCCAAAACCCTTAACCACAAAGAATATGTTTTACATTATGTTAGATATCTTCTTAAAATTTAACATTGTGTTATAATAATTTTTTGGTCCATATAATTCAAGAAAGTTTTAATTAAATGATGGAAGTTAAATGATGGAAAGTAAAGCATATTTAAGGAGAATGTAGGAATGCAAACATTAAAAAAAATACATAACAACTCAAATACGACATGGAATAAGATAATATTAAAGTTAAAAATGGTAGACAAGGACGTACTCGGTAAGTTAAAAGGACGTGTGAGAACGTATAAGAGAAAATAAAGAAAAACAAACAACCTATAAATTATAAAGGGGCCAAGAAATTGATAAGTGAAGCTGAGAATGAAACTTGAATGTTTGTATCAACAATTGGCAAAAGAAGGAGAAACGGTCATATATACAATAGCTAAAGTGAAAGAAAGAAAGACAAGAAATCTTATACCAATAAGATGAATTAAAAATGAATGCAATAGGGTTTTAGTGAATGATAATGAAATGAAAGAGGGATGGAAGAGATATTTTCATTGACCTTTTATTAAAGTTTAGGTTACCAACTTAATTTAAGTAATTTAAATAAGACAGGTGTAGAAATCATAAAATTTAAACTTAAAAACTATAAAAGCTTTAAATGTGATGCACATTTGAAAGCCAGCTGGATTAAATAATATTCCGATAAAGTTATAGAATTGTCCAGGGAAGTAAGATATTGAATGATTTATAAAGTTATTAAATATGATATTAAATATGAAAAAAAAAATTGATCGGTGGAGGGTAAATACTCTAATCCTCCTATATAAAAATGAAGAAAATGTACACAATTATGCGAATCATAAGGGTATTAAGCTAATCAGTCATACCATGAAAGTTTGAAAAAAAAAAAAAGACTAACGAAGGAGAGCACAATGAGCGAAAATTAATTTCGATTCATGCCTAGAAAGTCAGATAATAAAAATTATACATCAGCTTAAGCAACTAATTGAAAAGTATAGAGAACAAAAGCAAGACTTACCTATGATATTCGTCGACCTAGAAAACACTTATAATAAAGTCTCGAGGTAAACCATGTGAAAAATTTTAAAAAAGAAAGATATTAGCATAGCATAATTGAAATAATTAAAGATATGTATGAGGATGTAATAACAAAACTGAAGACTTCGGATAGATTAACCGAAGCATTTTCTATAGAGATAGGTTACATTAAAATCAAATCTCTATCTTTTAATACTAATCATGGATGAATTCACTAGACATATCTAAGGCACGTCGCTATGGTACATGTTGTTTGCAGATGATATTGTTTTGATAGATAAGACAAGTGAAGGAGTATATTAAACACGAATCTTGACGGAAAACAATGGAAAAAAGGTTTTAGGTTAAATAGTGTACGTAATAAGGTAATTGTTAAGATAAGACTGTTAGGTTATCTATAAATGAGATATTTAAGTGTTTAGGATCAATTTTACAAATAGATAAAGAGGTTAACAGATGTCTTGCATAGAATATAAGCATGATGGTTAAAATGGAGAAAAGCGTAAATGTTCTTTGGGATTACAAAGTACCTCTAAAATGTAAAGGTTTTTGACTTTTCAGGAAACAAGACAAATAGTGAATCTTTGTGAAACCCTCACAAAGGTTTATGTATAAAAAACAGTATGCCTCTTTGGGTTGTAGCTGAAGACGTGGAAAGAGATTTTTATGTGAGCAACAGAAGCCCAAGCTCATGGCATTATTGATCTTACAGGGGCAGATCCTAAGAATTTTTTGAATTTTTTATTTTAAATCTATTTTAAACCGTAATTGAATGTTCTTCTTCTACAAAATAGCTGACTTAATATATTATATGTAACTAAATGTTAATCTAAGACTCGAGTACACAAGCAGAAGATGAAAGTCACAAAGATAGGAGTGTTAAGATAGATGTGCGGGCATATACGAGTGGATAGGATAAGAAATGAAAATATTAAAGAGAAAATCAAGGTTGTACCTAGTGAAGGAAAACTCTAACAGACACATGCGCATATTAAACAATATGTACTTAGACCACTAATAAATATTTCAATTTGGCGATATGAATCTATGACAAATACGCATATTAAACAAGAACAAGAAAACCAAAAAAAAAAAACTTTATTAGCAACAATAAAACAAGATGAAACATATTTAATTATATAAATAATGATATAATAGCAGATAGAGCCTAATGGTGTAGAAGGATCTATATAGTCGACCCCACCTAGTAGGGTAAAGCTAGGGCTGAGTAATCTGCTCAAAACCGAACCGACCAAACTGATTAATGGAAACTAAACAAATTTAAAAAATTTCGAACCAACCGAACTTTCCAACAAAAATCAAACAAAGCAATCTGATAAAATATCGGTTAATTCGACTTTCGACCAAATTAACTGAACTATTCAACAATGATACATTCCTATCCGATTTTAACCTTTAAGTCAGCGATTTTGAGAATGTGTGCTTGTTTATCATTGTAAGTAGCAATTTTGAGAACATGGTATCATTAGAGAGCATGCCAAATCACAAGTTGGATACTATCTTTCATCCAAATCATAAACATATAAGGCTTAATTGTTGTACAATTCAAAAAATTGTAAAACTTATAAGATTTTTATAACTCCTAATTAGAATACTTTTTATTGTTATCATTAACTTATAAAAATTGCTACTAGCCATGTAAAGATGGAAGACTTTATGAATTATATTTATTTTTCATATATTTTACTATATGATTAATTTTTTGTTAAGCTTTATGATATAGGAATAATAATATTCAAAAGTCAAAACAATTCAATGCACTATTACCTATGTAGCATGGATATTTCAATTTTTTTTTAAGTATCAGACATGGATACGACATGGATATAGTTAAGATACGCAAATACACATATCCGATCCAACAAAAAACATGTCATAGACTTTTTGAGATTTGACCATACGGATATATTTTGGACATGACAAAGATACAGCAAGGATATGGCAAGGATACGTTTTTACGATACGTTTGGGCAAAATTGCCAATATTTAAAATTTTAAGGGATTAATTGAAAAGGCTTGAAAATTTCTAGGACTAATTGGAAAATAATTAATAAAAATGAATTGGGTTGAAGCTTTTAAACCCTAAACGCAAACCCTTTTCTGCTCGCCCCTCATCCTACTCGCCTCTTGCCACTGACACCGATGTCGACGCCAATACTTAAACCCTAATCATTTTGTTAAAACATTTGATTTAGAAACTTGAATATAAACCTTAATCTTTCAGTCTCTTTTTTTTTCTTTTTGGCATTCATTTTTTTTGATGAATAGTATCTAAAAGTCTCAATTTTGATCATCTTTCACGAACTTACATGCATCTGTACTTGCCACTCATTCTTGGTTTTGATCATCTTTTATCTATTTTTTGTTTACTTTTTTTTTTTTTTTTTGGTTGCAATGGAAAATTTTCAACAGAAGAGTTTAAAAGAAGATGTAGATGATTATTCTCGTTTGTGGAAATTTATAACCAAGATTGAAAAGGGAGCTAGAGCAGAAAATGTTACTTGGTAATGTAACATATGTATTTAAAGAATGCAAGGGATCGTACTAGAGGGTGAAAGCACACCTATCAAAACTCAAAGGCTATGGAATTGCTGGTTGTGTGGCTGTTACAATAGCAGAATGTTAAATCAAAAGAAGTTCAATTGCCTTCATCATGTGCATCATCAAAAATGGCTTCAAAATCCTCATGCAACCATCTTTTACCTTGCAAAGTAATGATCCCAGATCAACAAAGAAGAGGACAGGAACACTTGGTGCATCATCAAAAAGAAGTTTGATTGCTAGAGATGAACTCCACTATGAAATTACAAGGTTATTTTACACAAGGGGGATTATCTTTCAATATTGCTAGAAATCCTCATTATAGTCATGCTTTTAGTATGGCTACTCAAAAAACGATTCCGGGTTAACTTCCACCTAAATACAATTGGTTGAGAACTACACTTCTTCATAGAGAAAAGGCTCATAATGAAAAGTTATTGGAGCCAACAAAAGCCACTTGGAAACAAAAGGGTGTTAGTATTTGTAGTAATGGATGGTCAGATGTACAGAGAAGACTGTTTATTAATATCATGGTCGTGTGTGAAAGTAGTCTAATGTTTCTAAAGGCAATAAATTATGAAGGTGAGTACAAGAATAAAGGTTTCATCTCTAAGTTGCTCATTGATACCATAATTGAAGTGGGGCATCATAATGTTGTACAAGTGGTCACTAATAATGCTCTTGTATGCAAAGCCACAGGTTACATGTTGAGGCAAAGTACCCACACATATTTTGGACACCTTATGTTGTGCTTACTCTGAATCTTGCTTTGAAGATATTTGTGCACCGATTGACTGTATACAAAATAAAGAAGCCTTTGAAGAGTACAAGTGGATAGCAGAAGTATCAAATGATGCTTCGATGATCAAGAATTTTATAATGAATCACAATATGAGATTATCGATGTTCAACGATAACTCAAACTTGAGCATGCTCTCACTTGTAGAGACTTAATTTGCTTCCATGATCATTATGCTTAAAAGGTTCGGGCAAATAAAGAAATATCTTGAAAACATGGTGATTAGTGAAAGATAGGATCTGTACGAGGAGGATTATGTAGTGAAGGCCAAAGTAGTGAAGGACAAGATACTGGATGATCAATTCGAGGAAAAGAATGAGTATATACTTTCTTTCAAAGTCCAATTTATGAGATGCTTAGGAAAGCAAACACTAATCAACCTTGTCTTCATTTAATATAGGAGTGGTGGGATGGAATGATAGAAGGAGATTAGGGTTGCTATCTCCAAGGGGCCTCTGCCTTACAATAGAGATTCACATTTTTACGAGGTTGCTCATGATGTTCTGGTGGAGCGATGGAATACAAATAATACACCACTACATTGTTTGGCGCATTCTTTGAATCCGAGGTAAAACTCGAAAAAATTTTAAATAAGTTTTAGGCTTTTAACAAATTATAAATATTAGTTCATGTTTAATTATCAATCTTTTTATATAGATATTATAGCAATCAGTGGCTCCAAGAATCTCCCAATCGTCTCCTCCACGTAGGGACATCGAAGTTTCAAGGGAAAGGAAAAAGTATATTGAAAGATAATACTCTTCTTCAGATTGTCGTATCCTATCTGTATCGTATCCTATATTTGTAAAATTTGTCATATCAGCGTATCCGTATCGTATTCGATACGGTACTCGTACCCATGCAACATAGACTATTATATATTAAAAGTTAATAAATATAATGTATTACAAATGTCATATATAGTTCTAACATATTTTAATTAAATGTCAGGATTTTTGATACTACGATCTGCTCTTGCAATACTAAGCCAACTACTAACCCGATCTCTTTTTGTTCCTGATCCTGACAAACTTGTATAAACCAAATTATTATTTATCACCTACAACAGACTACAATCAATGTAACTAACAAGAGGTAGCAGAAGCGTACATAAAAGGAAATAAAAAAACAAAAAACTACAATCTACCTACCATACAAAGTTGCATATACTAGTATAACCACATGCAACACATTAGAGGTAGGTGTGAATCAACAGAGTGAATGTACCTGAGGTACAATGCGTTTAAAGGTCACAAATTTCCCAACAAAAGTGTCCAATATGCGACCCTAAATATAAAACATAAAATAAAGAAACCTGATATGAGTTGCAAGAAAAATAATGTTTGTATACATGACAAAATAAACAGATCAAAACCATGAGACTTTGTACCAATAGAGATCGTGCTTCATCCATGCTCTGAAGGTCAACTCCTTTGTCATATATTGGCTCCACCTAAGGCTCAAAGTAGATAATTAGTAATTACGAATATATGTATTGCATTAAAGTTTTTTCAGATTATTCAAAAATATATACAGAAATGTACAAGCATTTTAGTTGATTCATTAGGAAAAAAAAATTCTAACCAGATTAAGCATCAAACGAGCACAGGTTGTGTGAATGACAATGGTTAAAGATGAGTCATGCATATTTCTTGAGAACAAATAGATAATCCGCGACAACTGCATGAAAGCAATATCAAGTTAGTATTGAGGGAAAATATAAAACAAAATGGCATAATATATTTGACTAGTCAAACAAATTGAATAGATAAAAATTTGATGCGTAATAAACTCTTATAGCATGTTTCCGAATAGCAAGATAGAAAAATTTTCCTAGCTTCACTTTTTCTCCATCTCCTTTGATGGATAAAGTTGGAGGGAAGGAAAATACTATAATTTGAAATCTTGTATCACGTCAGGCAAAACAATGAAAATATCATATAGATAAAGGAGTGTGAAACTTCTACCAATGCCCTGAGGAAGGGTTTATTGCACGCAGTCTTACCCTACTTTGTAAGAGGTTGTATCCGTGGCTTGAACCAACTTTACCATTGCGCCAAGGCTAAACATCATATAGATAAATTAATAAAATTAATATCACTGAGCACACACAATGTCACCTATACCGTTGTCAATAAATATTATGTCATGTCACCAGCATATTACAACATAGGTCAAGATAAATTAAGATAATGTTATTATCTTTATGATTATCTTTTTCTCTTTCTCTACTTTCTCATTTCACCTCCAATTTGCCACAAATATCATATATCAAAATATTGGCACAATACAGAATCAATATCATTCTAGTCAAAAATGAAAACTTCAGCACGGCTTTAAATTTTGAACCATGGAGGATTTTTTTTAATTTTACTCTATATTGATTTTATCTACCTCATTTAATGGGATAAGACTTAATTGTTGTCGTATAGATTCTATCTGATTTAGCCAACAAAAAATCACAAAGCATGTAGCTCAAATCAGAGATTAAAAAAATAAAATTTATTTTTATTTTGGTTATTTTTTATTTTAGACAAATGAAATTTAAAAATATTTTCATCACTTCCATCAAAGGAAAATATTTCTCTTTTTTTTCCTACTTTTATCTTTCCCTATCTATTTCTTTCCTTTATAGAAAAATAGACCTTAGTATAAAACATGAAGTACGGCATATCGCATCCTATTTACCTGGCATGTTGTATCATATTTGTCTAATATTCGCAATAAAGAGAAAAAAAATCTCATAAATGAGCATTTGCAAAATGATCTTTGATTGGTTAATAAGGCAATTTCCCATGCCAAGTACTCCTTATTCAAAACCAGATATTTAACTATCTCACCCTAAGATTTGGCAATAACAACAATGAAACTCTGTTTTGCATTGTTTACAAATATCCTGCATAGAAACTTTTTAATTAATCTTCTAAAAATTTTATTTTTAAAAATTTTAATTGAACTTAAAAATTCTTAAAAAATTATAATAATCCAGATTTATATTCTAATATTTTTTATTATTTTAAATTTCATTTAAAAATTTTAAAACTACATAAAAAAATTCTAATAAACTAGATTTATATTATGACAATTTTTTATTATTTTATTTTTTTGTTAGTTACCGTTTAATTGATTGTTTTTCCTATTTAAATTATATATTATTTGCATTAATAATTAATTAAATAAAAATAATTAATTTATAGAATTATTCTATATAATATAACATCTTTCCGTTAATTTATATATTTATTATAGATAATATTTTTTATCTTAGAATTAATTTAAAATTTGGATCAATAAATATTAACATATTTAGCTTTTTAATATTAGAATTTTGTCTCTATCAAATCTATCTAAGAAATATTACATATCCATTATTTTAGAAGTTTTGGTAAAAGTATGTTGTCAAATACACAAGTTTTAATTCTAATAAAACACTTATAATAGTGTGCACTTCTAAACATTCCAAATTGAGAAAGTTGAATTAATATTCTCAGTAGATTGTTTCAAATTTACTTTCTAAAAATGTATTATAGAGGATTACTTTCAAGAAGTAGCTATTTATGTACTTAATTTATAACTTTACAATGATAAATATATTCTTGACGTTATAAAATGATAATCATTATTACCTGGAAATGTGTATTATTCTTACTTTTTTATAATACTTAGTTACCACAACAACAACGAAGTCTTATCCCACTAGGTGGATTGGCTATATGGATCCTTTTATGCCATTGAGTTCTATCTCCTACTATATCATTATCTATACTTAAATATATTTTGTTTTATTTTATTGTTGCTAACCAAGTTTTTGGTTTTCCTTTTCCTCGTTTGATATGCGTGTTTGTCATAGTTTCACATCGCCTAACTGGAGCATTTGTTGATCATCTAAATACATGTCCGTATCATCTTAAACGTGTCTCTTGGAATTTTCCCTCAATTGGTGCAACTCTGACTCTCTCTAATGCTCTCATTTCTTATTATGTCCATCCTCGTATGTCCACACATCCACCTTAGCATCCTCATCTATGCAACTCTCATCATCTGCTCATGTATTTGCTCTGCATTCAGCTCCATACAACAAAGCAGGTCTAACTGCAATTTTGTAAAATTTTCCTTTAAATTTTAGAGGTATTTTACAAACACACAAAACACCCGACGCTTTCCTCCATTTTAATCATCCTACTTGTATTCTACGTAAGACATCTCTCTCAATCTCTCTATTTTGCAAAAATAATCCTAAATATTTAAAGCTCTCAGTTTCGGACAACTCGTAATCTCCTATCTTAATAATTGTCTTATTACGTCTAATATTGTTAAACTTAAATTTCATATATTCTGCTTTTATTCTACTATGTCAAAATGCTTTCTCTTCTAGTGTCTGCTGCCAAAATTCTATTTTAGC
>JBBPFP010000060.1:2430460-2444163 GCA_037974795.1 Kaempferia galanga | reverse complement strand
ATTCTCTTTATCATGAGAAAATAATGAATTAGGTAACATGAAGTTGAGGTTTACTCCTATAAAAATTTTCCATTCGACTAGATTAAAAAGTAATCATATAATGCACGCAGCACTTATATTAGGGTCCGTCGATATTTTCTCGTATTCCAAAAGGAAACTTACGCAGATATTGAGTGAGCACAAATCTTTATAATTTAATAATATAAAATGGAAAAAATAATAATAAATATTTATCAAGTATTTAATAGAACTCCATTTATATCGTAGTTATTTTTCTGCCGAACAAAAGCATTGCGATGTGGCAGGCAAGCATTTGCTATGGCGCCTGTTATGATGCTTCAATTGCCTGTGCCTGAGCCTCTCATCTTCTTCTCGAGCTTGCAGGCGCCGCTTTATTCTCTTCCTCCTCTCGCTGTGCTCCATATCTGCACACTCTGAGGCAAGTTCTTCAGAGGAAAGAAGGAGGCGCCGCAAAATGGAGAAAGCGCTGATGAAGGTCGCGAGCTTTTCCATTGCGAAGAAAGCTAAAGCGGAGATCTCCTCCATCGGCGACGATCTCTCTGTAAGCCGAACCTTTTTATTTTTCTGATTTCTCCTATTTATACTGGCAAAAGGTGGAATCCGCCACCCCAGCGGCCCCTGAGCCCGGCCCCACAAGATTTCTCCTATTTATCATTCTATGTAGTTGGGTTCCCCCGATATTCAAATGGTCGAACTCCTACGAGGTTTGTTCGGCCTTATCCAAGACGCGGTAAAAGACGGCAAATGTCGATCTTTGTGCGGAAGAAGAGTACTAGAGCAGTGTGCGTGTTGGAATCCAGCATAATCTGGAGCCGCATGTTGGGGGAAAAAAGTCCCTAAGGATCAAAACTTGGTATCCTTGCTCAGGGTTTCGATGCAAAGATGGATTTTTAGGTCCTCTCGATGGCGCAGGCTAAATCTAAAAAAACTTTTGTCTTTTACATTTTGGGTTTTGCCCTTTTCTTCTTCATACGAGGGAAGAGGCGCATGCATGCCTGCATTTGAATTTTTATTGATGTTTTGTTGATTAATGCCTTGTGCTGATCGTCATGCGCATCAGCGTTTTTCAAGCACAGTGGAGGACAAGGCTAAGTGGCTCTTTGAGAAGCTGAAAGGTGAGGGATTCTCTGTATCATTGTTTTGCCGTCAATTTTTAACTTCCCTCCTTGCTTCAAGGTAACATGATCTTTCTAATCTTTTGTAATTCTGGTTCATTTCAAGATATGTTATATAGATGCTCAATCCTTCACCTCTCACGTAACTTTCTTTGTCATTTTTTTTAATAATTGAACCTCCAATAGAAGGTAGAGTGTGGCTTTCGTTGGTTGAGATATTCTTGTACATTAAGATCCCACTTAGTGATTGCTTGTTCTTGACGCTAGTCTTCTTTTTTCTGCAATATTTTTTCCTATTCCACTATTTTTTTTTCTTTCTTTTTTATCTATCATTACCCTCTCATTTGATTCTGAAGTATCTGGTTCCATATATCTGGAGTTTCTTCATACTCTGCAATTTTACCGTGTTCTAGGAGAGTACTTATTAGCGTGATTAGCTCACTCAGACCAAATTAGCCTTTTTTGCTTAGCTCAACATAATCTTTGGGAATAAACTAGACATAAAAAAAGAGATGATTTGGTAGTTTATGTTTAATAGAATGCACATATAAACAATTAACCAGAAAGCAGTCCTTTGTCTAAAAATTACAGGCTATCTGAAGAGAAAGGTTATTTGATGGATTAATAAAGAGAAGTTAAACCTTATCGACTTTGATGCAAGATTTTGTTACGCAAGCTGTGAAGAGCTGTCAAATGATAGAAATTAGTAAATTTCAGCTAGAATCATACAAGGAGAGTGATGAGGAATGTGATGATCTGAAAGCATGATGATGATTATGCCTCTCGAAGAGGAATACCAATTAAACATACCATACTTGGATGATTTTTGAATTTTCCTAAGATTCTATTAAGTTATTGGGTGAATTATTTTTCTTATTGATTCTCAATATTCTTTTAAATTACAGTTAATGGATTTATAGGTTTTATTCATTCAAAAGAAAACTATTCAAAAATTAGAATTTTCTTTTGTGATGTTTTTGTTAATAAGTTAACAAGTTGCTTGTGAGTAGATCACGACTTTTTTATTTGGTTTTGCAAACCCTGTAAAATTTAAGATGATTATAGTCACCTCCATTGTATTTGACTTTAACATTTTTAAGTTGGATGCTATAAAACCACAGAAAAAGGATGTATCTATTGGTAATCACTGTGCTCTTATTTTCTTCAGGGAAACCGCCAAAATCTCTACCAGATCTCCTTCGTGAGTATGGCCTCCCGCAAGGCCTCTTTCCAAGGAACATCATTTGCTATGAGTTCGATGAATCGACATCAAAGTTGACTGTTCACCTTCATTCCGCCTGTGAGATCAGCTTCAAAGATTCCTCAGTGCTACGATACGCCAAGCGCATCAAGTGTACATTGTTGAGAGGGAAGTTGGCTGGAATTGAAGGCATGAAGACGAAGGTGCTGGTTTGGGTCAAAGTTACCCAAGTGAGTGTGGAAAGCTACAAGTCAGACAAAATCTGCTTCATGGCTGGCATGAAGAAACTGAGACCGAAGGATGCCTACGATATGCCCCGTGATTCTATCAAGGTCGATGAGTTTTGAGGTTGGAACCGTATCATGTTGTCTTTCATGATTCTTTCAGTTGGAAATCATGTTTAGAATTGCAAAGGCTGCAAGATCTACATAATTGTTTTAGCTTGGTAATGGTTAAACCTTAGGTGAATTATGTTCTCGTCATTTGACTAATTTAGAGCAAATGCCGCATCAGAAAATGGTTCATTTTCGTTGTTCTATGTCTGCTGAATAAAACTGAAACCAGGTCTTCATGGATTGGATGTGTAAAAACCAGATAGAGGCCTTTGGTCTTGTTCATTCTCCTCTGGTAACATTGCTTCCATGTGCCCACTCTTCTTACTTCTAGCAGCGATACTCTTACAGTGGTGGTAAAAGGCGATTCACTCACCTTCAGTATTTTTGTAAGCTCGTCTCTAGACTAGCACGGATAATATAAATCACGGATAATTATTAACCTGGATAGCCAAATAGTGAACGAGGAGAACCTACACCTAATTATTAATTGGGATTTGACCCCAGACCATGGTAGCAGCAAGTACATGCAACAATGGAGGCTGAAGCATTCGATGTCATAAGTAATGTCTAATATTTGTATGCGCTCTTCATTATTTTCAGATTTTTAATGGATGCAATTTTTATATAATTTTTTATTCGTTCGTTAAAAAATTAATTTACTCTCTGGTTTTTTATAAAAAATATTTTAGGTATTCAAGAGGATAGTTTTTAAAATGACGCTGAGGTTAGATAGATTTTTTAGAATATCTTTTAAGATTTTATTTAATATTAAAATACCTTTATTTTTTATTTTATCAAAATGCCATTTTTCTTTAACCAATGAAATTTGAAAGGGTTTTTGAACTCGACCAATAAAATAAAATATTTTAAAATCTTAGAGGACACTTTGGAAAATTAAACATAAGAAATATTTTAAAAATTGCCCTACATAAAAACTCGACCAATAAAATAAAATAAAATAGATAAAATTTCCATTTAAACTCAGGAATTTGTTAACAAAAGAGATTATCTAGAATCAATAAATATTCTTATTTTCTCTTTAGTCATGGAAAAAGGATAATACTATAAAGAAAGAACAATATTGAATATGATATACATTTAAATTGTTTTGCCTCATGAAAAATATTTGTAAACTTTTATTATACGATGTGATAGAAATTATGATTAATAATTTTTTATCAATGAAAACATATAGATTATTTGAGAAAAAATAGTCTATATAAATTAAAAGAAACTAATCTTAGTATTCATCTGACTCATCAAACTAACGGCTTGTGATCAATTCAAGAAAGTCAGAGATTTTTGGGACCATTTTGAAAGAGATGCCGCTGATGAAATGAAATCTGGGCCTTCCAAGTTGCAACTAGAGAGAAAGAATGGTTGCGATCACTTCTCCACCCTTGATTCACTAACACATCGCTATTTTTTAGAGAGAGATAGAGAGAGGCGGAGAGGATAGGGATGGAGTTCTTGTGTTCGTTTGCCTGCTTTTCTCCGAAGTCTCGAAGTCGGTCCGCAGGCAGCTCTCCTTTTGCCGCGACAGCCCCGACGGTCGCTTTGTAGCCAATTGATCCTGGTAAACTTCTTATCTGTAATCTGGAGTAGAAGGGGGTATCCTTTTAGATATCTTTTGGCACGATCAGGTGTTTCGGAACCGCATGCCCTTCGATAGGAAAAAGTAGCTCTTGTGCCCAAAGTTGTGATCTTTGGAGAACTCTAATTTTCTTGCGCGATGAATCTTGTATGAGTGTTCAAAGGATGCGATTGTAGCTGCTGGAAGTTTTGATTTCCCGAGTACTCGGCGTGTCTTTGGTCGGTTGGCTGTTTGATTAGGGTTTCTTTTTTGCGGAGGAAATGAGATGCTGTCAGACGCTAAAGATGATACCTTGGTCACTACTAAATCGCTTTCCCACGTTGTTTTGGGTGTGAGATCTCGATTCACTGTATCAATCGAACTAGGTTGTCTTTAGAAGGTCAGCATTGTAGAGTTTTTTCTTTTATTAGCAGTGCAAGGGTACTCATACGCTACAGTACTTTGAGTTGCTGATTGGGACTATTTGTATCTCTAGGTTATATTTTGCTAAATGGAACTTAAGCTTAAAGAGCTATTCTATTCTGGTCATGGTATGGATGGAACATAGGAGAAAGTTATTAAGACAAAATAAAAATGATTACAGTGGAGTGGTTGGGAAGAATGACTATATTAATTATGCAACCTGCTACCAGATAAGAGAAGACTCTAACCTATTCACAGATTATACTTCTTAATTTTTTTCTTTATTAACACAGAAACAGCAAGTATTTACCATCAATTGCAGCCACAGCTCAGTTCTCTTCAAATATATAATTGCACCTCTGTAAGAATGTTTTGCTACTAAAATTCTCTATTGGCAATGCCACATTTGTGATCATTGAACTTTGTTGCACATGAAGGCCATGTATAGTGATTGATCCTTTATTGTGTTACTCACATTACATTGATTGCAATGTTCCTATAAGTGAAATAAACTAGAGATAAAAGAAGCATTCCTGTGGCTTTCTGCTAAAAAACACTTTTATTTTGTTACATTTTTTTTATTGATATATGTTACTGTTTAGTTCAGAATCTGATTCTTATCGAAAGTGTACACCCCTTTGTTGCTCTGCTAAAAACCTTATATTGTTTGCATTACTGACTCATATACAGTATACACAATGATTTTTTTTTTCTCAAAATCAAAATACATTATTTAGTTTAATTAGTCTTAATTTTCTTATTTCCTTATTTATTTGTTGATTCCAATGTTTATATGGGTTAGTTTGGCAATACTGTGATTTTCTATTACGATTGTTGATTTGTTAATATGACTTGTGATTCAGCTAATATGGTTTAATCTGTCTATAGGCAATTCACTGTCCACGGCATCATGGGGGATGCTGGCATAATTTAATGTTGTTTAAGTTGTGTGATAAGTATTTACATTTGTTCTACACTATGTTCATTATAAAAAAGATTCTATTTTATATTGGAAATGCATCAAAAACACCAATAGACAACTTACCCTCTGTTTGGATGGGGTAAGAGGAGGTTCATTAATGGAATGGAAGGGAATGGGAAGGGAAGGGAAGGGAGGGTAACTTCCTTACACCCCGATTTGGAGTGTAAGGAAATAGTTCATTCGAGGAGTAAGGGTGGGTAAAAGTTCCCCCTCCCTCCCTTCACCTCCTTCCCAAACAAGGGTAAATGTTACCTTCCTTCTACTTACCCTTCCCTCACCACCTCCAAACAGACTATTAAGGGGGTTGAGTATGTCACTTTATAGAACATCCCCACTTTGACATAACACTGTTTTTTTGACTAATTGTTCCAATATTTTAATTATCTGAGGAGCCTATATTTTCCTTTTTTTAACATAGTATTTTTAATGTTTAAGTGGGACATTGCTGCTATGATGAGTATATCATAAAGATTATTGCAGGTATATCTTGACTAATGTACTGCTATCTAGACTTTATACTATGCACTAGTGCACCTTATAGATTCTTCCACAATTGTTCCCCGCTTTTAGTTCTTGTCCATCTCATTTTCTATTAATTTCCATATCTAGGAAGCTTAAATGGCTTATGAAGATAAAACAATGGCCAATCGCTCCTCTTCTCCAAAAATTATGGCACCAGATATCTCAAATCCCAACAATGTGGTTTGCATAAATTCAGAACTAGACCCAGCTAACACACGAAATCTGCAAGCAGGGTCCTTGCATGAACCTGTGGCAATCCTTTGGGATATTGAGAACTGTCCAGTCCCAAATGATGTTTGCCCTGAAGATGTTGCTGGGAACATTCGAATGGCATTACGGCTGCACCCTGTCATTAGAGGAGCTGTCACAATGTTTTCTGCTTATGGAGATTTCAATGCCTTTCCTCGAAGGCTAAGAGAAGGTTGCCAAAGAACTGGGGTTAAACTAGTAGATGTTCCAAGTGGGCGAAAAGATGCTGCTGACAAAGCTATCTTAGTTGACATGTTTCTTTTTGCACTTGACAATCGGCCACCATCATCGATCATGCTAATCTCTGGGGATGTAGATTTTTCTCCAGCTTTGCATATACTTGGTCAGCGTGGTTACACTGTAATCCTTGTAATTCCTTCTGGAGTTGGTGTTTCGTCAGCTCTCATCAATGCCGGGCAATTTGTTTGGAGCTGGCCTAGCATAGCACGAGCTGAAGGTTTTGTTCCTGTGAACTCTTTTATGCCTGGTGTTTCTGATCTCGCTCCATGTCTTAGTAGTTGTGGCATAGAAGTGAGACAAAATATTCAGAATGATGAGGAGGCCATTGTCTACAAAGGAATTTCTCAACGTGAATATGTCAGTGAATCAAACATTGGCCAAGACTTTTGCCACAACTCTGCCTATATATCTGGAGGGCTTGGTAAAAATTCATATTCATTCAATGAATACAGCAGCAGCAACTTCACGGGGCCTTTTTCATCAAAATCTCAAAGCCTCCCATCATGCCTAAATGAAGGTGCAGGAGTAGATAACAATGTAACCGAACAAGCATGGTGGGTTCAGCCAGGAGACCTTCAGGGTCTGAAGGGTCAAATAGTCAAGCTGCTTGAGATGCCTGGCGGGAGTATGCCTCTTCCTCGTGTTCCTTCAGAGTATCTAAAGTTTTTTGGTCGGCCACTTTATATGGCAGAATATGGAGAATGTAAGTTGGTGCCCCTCATTAAGAAAATGGGCGATGATACAGTATTTGTGGTTGGAAAGGGACATAAGAAGCTGGTGTGCCTACGCAACAGTGATATGAGGTTTCCTGGTAGACCAACAACGGCGAAGATTGATAAGGGAAAGCAAGTTCTGGAGGACAACACGGAGATAATCATCTCTGCTCATTCTGGATACTCATCTGATGAGTTCTCAGATGATGAGAAGAATGATGATCCTCTCTTAGGCGCTGGTGAGTTTGGGGATCAACTTCAATGTATTAGACAAGAAGTACAAGAGCTTCTCATTTGTTACTCTTGCCCTGTTCCCCTTAGTTCATTTCAAGCATTATACAAGCAGCGATACAAGAAAGACATCAACCTGAGAAACTTTGGAGTGGATAGTCTGGAGGAACTGATGGAGAAGATAAAAGATGTCGTGACATTGGTTGTCGATCAGGCAAGCAAGAAGTTGTTTCTTGTATTGAGCTTTGCAAGCAGATGAACTCAGATGTCATTATGAAGGCTTATCATATCATCAGTCATTAGGCTTTGTTTGGCTCTATGTCAGCTGGTTGTCTTTTTCTTTCATTTTCCAACAAACACTCAGGTTAGGCACTTGTGCTTCCTCACCTATATGGCACCTTTTCTTTTGGTGTCTGTAAAGTCTATGTGAAGGTGTGGAAGCTACATTTGGTGCATGTTTTAGTTGAAGAAGCTCTATATTTTTCATGAGCTTTAGTCCTTTTATTGGTACTGTCTCATTTGTTGTGGTCTAAGCAATGTGAAGGGGAACGAGACGAGTAGATTTGTTATGGTCCAGCTCTTTAACTCTCAAGTTGAATATCGTTGTGTACCTTGCTTGAATGTAATGCATTTGAAAAACTTGGCCAAACTCTGCATCATGGGTATTTTCTTCCCTTGCCGCCAACCTATGGGCACCGTCGTTAAACGCCATCTGGTGATGGAACTGTGATCTGAGATCGGTCTGGTGCGCTCTCTCCTGAACTGAACTGTATTCTATGGTACCTCATGCTTTGCTTTCTCCGCGTGGATGTAGAACTCTAATGAATTAGAGTTCTAGTTTTGGACGAAAAGGATCTTGTTTATAGGTTGTGATTTAATAGTCTTTCTTTCTTATGTCTCAAGTAAATCCTCTTGTTTTATATCTTTTTTTTATTTCTTTTATATTCCACCACTACTAACCCAATAGAAAGAATGAAGATAAAAAGTGAGTGATATTCACTCCCATCTACAACCCTTGGGGGTTGTGAATCAAGTAAATCCTCTTGTTTTGTGTCTTTCTTTTATTTCTTTTATATTCCACTACTAGCGCAATAGAAAGAATGAAGATAAAGAGCGAGAGACATTCACTCCCATCTATCATGCATTCAAGTCCTACAATTGATATCAAAGTTAGACAAACTCTTCATTGGACTAATCGTTCAAGGAGTATGCTAGATGTGTCCTAATTTGTGTCATTTTCTTCTGTAATTCATATAAAAGTGTAGAAAATAAAGCATGAAGAAAGTCTTGTGCGAAAAATCTATGACCCTCTACCATATGAGGTAAATGGATTCAATTTATGGAGGTCATAGATGGAATGGTTCATACTGAGTGGCGATTTCGACAAATGGGGCTGCATTGAAGAAATTTTTGGCCAATTTAGAAGAAAACAAAAAGGTAACAAAATTAAGTTGAGATACCTTACTAATCATGTTTTGTGTAGATTAGGAAAGTATAAGCATGCCAACGAGCTTTGGACTTGGTTGATCAAGCTTCATGATGACCCATTGAAACTAGAATATCAAGTTTAACCGAAGTCTGAGCCATCTAGTATCAAGGGGGAGAATCTAAATTAGGATTCACATGGTACGACTTCAAATTCTAAATTGAAGTTTAGATAGCATATTTCAAGTACAATGAAATATGGTACTAAAAAATAAGTGTCTTATTTGCACAACCGATGGAAAAGGAAAAAACTGATGTTAGGAGTTAGAAAAAACAAGGAGCATATTATATGTTTCAAGTACAAGTTAAAGGACACTATAAAAATCAATGCTTAGAAAAGAAGTTCAGAATTCTGTGGGAGCAATTATGGTAAGTTAATTTGGATTACTAGAAAATTTACCTGCTTTAGACTTTATCTAGTTTAAATTATGTTAGAAAATTAGAAATGCATAAAAACTCTCGATTAACCTACTCGAACAACTTAATTAATTCAAAATTATTTAATAAAAATAATCTAATTAATTTAAAGATTAATAATAGTCAAGATTATTCTAATATGCCCAATCAAGATCTTGATCGTTTGACCTGATTAGATCGACACAAAGCTTGATCTATTCAATCAAAATTCTGATGATAGATCAATCAGAGTAATAATTCGATTAATCCAAATTTAATAATAATCAGGATAATTTAAAATTAATTAATTCAGATTATTAATTCACATTCAAATAATTAAAATTACCTAATAAGAACTTTACAAAATAAAATATTTTTTAAAATCTAAAAATTTGGAAATCAGAAATTTAGTTTTAAAATTCAGAAAATCAAATTTCAAATTTAAAAAACCAGAATTTGAATTGTGAAAGTATGGATAATAAGTTTTCAAATTTAAAATATCATAATTTGAAATCCTTAAATTTAAAAAACTCAAAAGATATTAAAAACACAGAAAATATAAGTTTTTAAAAATTAGAAAAATAAAATAATCTTTTAAAAATACAATTAATAAATTAGAAGCTCAAAAAAATCGAGACTTGGTTACCAGTCTACGTTGAATTAAAGTAAAAAATTTAAAATTAACAAACTAAGTACCTTTTAATTATAAAACTAATCGATACAATCATCCATCAAGAAAACAACAAACTTATATCTTGGGCAGTGATGCAGAACCGCCTTCTTAGTTTCTCAGATATTACTATCTGTACGAGGGGAGGATGTCCTTGGCGACGCCGAAGTCTCAGGAGACTTGGTCGGCCGCTCGAGTGAGGGAGACTTTAGAGACTTGGGAGATGCTGGCAGAGGGGCTCGTGTCTCACAACCCTTTGGCATCTCATGGCAGAAGGAGCTCGACAGGTAGGTGGTGCAGGCTTGGGGCCCTGACAGTTGAAGGTGCTGGCTTAGGCTTTGAGGCCTCGAGCGAAAAGGGGAGCAGAGTGGCTGGGCTGACGATTGACTAGGCTAGCGACATTAGACGAGCGGCGGGTCGAACTCTCCACTCCAGAAGGAGAGTCATACATCTGCATAGACGACAAGCTGACGGTAGCCATCTGGAAGCTGGTAAGGAAGCAATAAGAATTAGGGGTGAACTGCAATATATGGTAGTCGGATGGGATGTGAAATTCGACTGGTTGGGAAGTACACATGCATGTTAAGGTTAACTCTAGACCAAGGGCTTAAGCGGAGTACTCGTCCAGGTTCTGAGGGGATATTAGCCGTAGAAGGAAGTCCCCTGTGAGACATATTGAACAATGAAACAAAAGGAAAAAAAGAGGTATGCATATATACGTGGATGGAAGGCTAGGCATTCGAAGAGCACGCACTGGCACTGCACCAGGCGGTCTGCGATTGACTTTCACTTTTCCAAGTAATCGCCGTAAGTTTAAAGCTGCCTCTCCGCCGAGATGACTCGCCTCCCTTGATCTGTTGACCAATCCAAACCTCGACACTTCCTTCTTTATCTTTTCCTCCATCGTTCTTGACCATGCCATGTCGACGTCGCGGCATTCCATAGCCAATCTCTGGAGATTATTTCCGCATCTCCAAAGCCAGAATCCAGCGAAATCCTCCACCCCAACACCGCCAAATAATTTCCGACAATGTTTTAATCAATAATCGTCACCGGTCGTCGTGCTCACTATTGTGAACATCACAGTGGATTAGTTCGCTGCTAAAGGAAGTCGAGAGTATAAATAACTAATTGACTTCCTTTGCTCTGACTAAGTAAGGCATGCTCCAGCCCCGGTTATGACGACACTTGCAATTCTTGATTCTAGGCATCTGTTTTGGATTTATCTATATAGTACCGGATCGGCCACCTTAAACATCACGCCACCACCTCGCCGCCACCGCTGCCTCTCTCCTATTTCTTAATAAAATTCGCAACTTTTCTGTCCCGTGTTCCATTCTCGCAGCCATGGCGCCGGCGAGCCACCTTCCACTTCCCATGGCGCCGCTCGGGTTGGTCCTCGGCCTCGCTGCCCGTTCCGCCGCCCAACCCACCTCCAACGACGACAACCTCTATGGCGGAGGATACAACGTCCGCTTGAATCCCGCCCTCGCCGCCCTCGTCGTTGTCTTCATCTTCGTTTTCTTCTTCCTTGGATTCTTCTCTGTGTACATCCGTCGCTGCGCCGGCAGCTCCGCCGATACGGTTCCCTCACATCCTGCCGCTGCTGCAGGGGGTCTCTCCTCGCGCCAAGGCATCGACCCTGAAGTGCTCGCCTCCTTCCCCACCATGTCATACTCGGAGGCGAAGGCACATAGTAAAGGGAAGGGCGCGCGCGAGTGCGCCGTGTGCCTTTCTGACTTCTCCGGCCACGACAAACTCCGTTTTCTCCCCCCATGCTGCCATGTGTTCCACGTTGACTGCATCGACACTTGGCTCGACACCCACGTCACCTGCCCCGTTTGCCGCGCTAATTTAGCCGCTCTGGTGAGCGATTCAGGCGAGTCACCCCCTGAACCTGTTACCCCAACGACGGAGGAAGGGCCAGATCTGGAGGTCGGTCGTCCGTCGATTGAATACCATCGGTGGCACTCGACTGGGCACGAGGGAGAGGAGGTGAACCGGCACCAGCTACATCTGCCGGAGCACGTGAGAAGGGAGGTCTTCTCGATGGCAGCGGCGGAGCTCCGGCGGACTGCGAGTGTGACAGAAACGCCGCCGCCGCTGCGCAGGGAAACTATTTTGACGAGGGAACGGGCTCGAAGCGGGCACTGGCGGTTCCTCCAATGGACATTCTCGGTGCGGCGGCGACCGGAAGCGACGCCGGCGGAGGGGTCGAGCAAGCGGAGCTACCCTTCCTTGGAAGTTCCCGTTGAAATTGTTCTCGGAAGCGGAGGCAGAAGTGAGAAATCCGATTCCCCGAGCCAAAAATTCAAAGGAAGTGATGCAAAGTCCGAACCCGCTAAAGATCTAGAAACGGGGGCAAAATCAGAAACCGCAAAGGAGGCAGAAGCGGAGTCGTCTTCCGCTGCCTCCGCTCAGTTGGATCCGATTTAAAGATTATAAGTTGGAATTGAATTTCATTTGTATTGCGAAAAAATTGAGGCCAGTTTTTTTTTTTTTTTTTGATATAAAAATTCAAATGTGTTGTAAATAGAAAGTGTTTATGCTAACTTGCACGAGACAATTTCTTTGGGGCATAAGTTTGAATTTTCTTCGACCAATCGAAAGATAAAGAGATTATAAAATAGGTCCTTTGAAATGCTCTTTTATAACTGCTGAATTTTGAATGCACCTTTTGATAAAATATAAAGGTTGAAAGACTTTCATCATTCAAATGATAAGAGCTTCAGCAAAGGAATCTATATACGTTATAGCTTCGGACGAATTCTCTAGGACAATTTCACGACTGGTTGATGCTCGTGCTTCTAGAAATAATATAAGTTTGTGGGTTGACGAGAAAAACCGTCGCCAAAGTTGAAAATTCTAGTGCTTTGTCTGTAGAAACAGTCAGCCTCCTAAGCTAATCATCTGGGTTGGCCTCCTAAGCTAACCATCTGGGTTGGCCTCCTGAGCTCACAATCTAGTTCAGCCTTCCGATCAAACCATCTAGCTCAGCCTCGTGATTTTTCCCTTTTAGTTCAATTTCCAGGCGTCAAATGTGCAGATGTAGAAAAACTTGACAACTACATTGTAGGGGCAATGAGAAAGGCTATCATGATCGCAAGGGGAAACATCAAATGGGCTAAGCGGATTGAACATTTGGCAAATTATGAAAAGTTCATGGTCAGGTGGACCATATATTTGGCAAGGAAAAGAAATCAAATGAGACAAATAGATCCAACATTTGGTCTAGGTAGATCAGGAAAGATCAGATACCAAGGAGGTAAGAGAGGACCGAATATCAATCACAAGTAACAAGTCTAAGAGAGGACGTTCTAATAAAGATGTGAGGGAGTACCTCTTAATCTTGGGATGAGGATAATCTCTTGGAACCTAGGTCATTAAGTTAGACTAAGAAATTGTTGGAATTCGAACGTTGTGGAATACATATGTTAACATCTGATTTTTCTCTTAAATTATAGATCTTTTCGTGGTACATATATGATCTTGTTCGTGAACGTCAGATGAGGATTCGCTGGTGAGTTAGCCGAGAACCAACTTATAC
>JBBPFP010000060.1:2373894-2386999 GCA_037974795.1 Kaempferia galanga | reverse complement strand
CCCTGCAAGCTACTAGTCATAGGTAAGTGGTCCGGTATAGGAAAAAACATGCTCAGACATATCAAATTTCAATATCATAACCTAATATAATAACATACCATATCTTAACTAGAAACCCCATCAATTAGTGACAAAAGGTGACTTCGCTCGTCCCAAGCGCCCCTGCCAATCAGTCCCAAGGCCAACACGGAAAAGATAAATCACGGATGGTTACTAGCACTTGAAATAAACCAGAAACCCCATCAAGCTTCCTGTGAAGCTGGCTCAATTTGACATTAAATAATTCATGGGCGACAACTATTAGGGGAGCACCTGATCAAGTGCTTGCCCTACAAGACTATCCATGTTTAGGCTTTTTTTTACACCATCTCTACCTTTAAATTACAGACAACCTACTTTACGTTTAAATCATACACAAAAATTTGCAACCACCTCAGTGAATGCATGCGAGATTAAGTTAACCAATTCAATTACCAAAAAAACTGGCATAACTAAAAGGCAAAATAAATAATAACGAAAATTAAAACGACCTACACGACTACGAAAAGTATGTATATCGAGATCACAGTACATACATTACAAGGGAAGCAACAACCTAGTACACCTGTGTAATTGAATATAAAAATATACCAATAATTAACTAATAACCTGATCCTGTGATGCATTGACATAATTGACGTGAGATCCCACGCAGCCGTCGCTTGTCGTCTCACTTCATCCTGTGAGCTTATGTTAAAGTAAGGACCTGATGCAGCCGGCTGCAACCCCCAATTTTCAGTCTTTCACCAGCATGGTAAAAGGAAGAGCAAAACTAATACAAAATTGTAACAAGTGACTAAACACCAGTATCTTTAAAAATGTTGCCGAGGTGAAAATGCAATGTTAGAGAATGGACAGTATGATGGTCAGACACTTGGCTAAGGTGACACCAGTGATCTTGGCATTGTAGTGCGAGTTGTTTTACAGAAGTCAAGCTCCCAAAGTATCCACTCAATCACATTTTATGTGGCTAAGCATTGTGATCTTGTGTGGCCAAATGGTTGTGCAAGCCTGATAATGAAGTTGATACAGTCAACTAACCAAAGCATCATGGCAAAAGAAGTTCCATACATGGCAACATGTGCAATTTGAATTCTTCCAACAATGGAAACAAGCTACACTAATCCATCCTAATATAAACTCTTTTAATTGCAATGGCTTGACGTATTACTATGAAAGCAAGATACACAAGAAATTGTTGGGCATCCTAGAAAGGGAACATGCAACCAGCAACAAAATTATTAATATGACTACCAAGTATACCCAAAGCTAATCAGAGGAGTAATCCTTGCTAATACACCAAAAATAAGTTGGTATAAGCCAGAAGTAGGATGGATCAAACTAAGGAATGGCTACTCCAACAATTCTGGAATGTTCTTATAAGATGCTTA
This sequence comes from Kaempferia galanga, assembly GCA_037974795.1. NCBI lineage: Eukaryota > Viridiplantae > Streptophyta > Magnoliopsida > Zingiberales > Zingiberaceae > Kaempferia > Kaempferia galanga. Next base: position 2,385,569 of record JBBPFP010000060.1, on the reverse strand, counting down.
AGGGTGTTGGGTGCAGGTTTGTGTGACAAATCTATCCTCGGATGTCTAGCAATAGCCATCAAGGATGGCTTAATTTGGTCTTACAGCTTAAGGGAATTGAAATGGAGAACTATGGGCATCTTCCTGAGGCAGATGACAATTTCAATTCAAGGTTCAAATTATGATACAACAAAAAATAGTCATGATCTGCTTTTAACAATATTGGACATGTGAAATGGTCAAGTCCTTTAATGAGATAAGCATAACACATTTATTTAAGAGCAGGCAGTCATTAACCATGCAAGTTATTACAAAAATTTAGTTTTGAGTTAAAAACATAAGGTATCCATAAGGTGCAGATTTTCTTAAAGAATCATTTCTACTAGAGTCTAGTATCACTAACCACGATCTTATTGCCGTTAGCAGCTACAACAGGTTAGCTGATCATCAACTATCCCATAAGCATTTTTGTCAAATTCCAAAAACACTACCTATCCATATATTACAAAATACAGAAAATTTTCAGGGACATGATGAGCTTACAGAATCACCTAAAACAAGTGTGTGAGAAATAAATAAAAACAGAAAATTCTCAGAAGTATCAAATTTTAAAAAAACATTTTCAGTGAAGTAGTTTGTCAGTGATATACTCAGAAAATGATGGAAATGTGATTCTTCTCCTGATCTTAAACATCAGTTGACGACAAATTACCTTTTGAGTAGAAAGCTATTGAATGCTTGACACCAGGTATAACAATGACCAACCGCATCGACTGATCAACTCTTGCAAACACAGTACGAAAAAAAAATCAACAGTAACAGAATCAAACACGGTCAACATCAATAACTGTTTGATACTAATCCAATCTCAAGAAGCAACGCTTACAATTTTCCAGACAAATGTTGCATATACATGTCTCATAGGGAATTGATCATCCTGTATAAAATTAATAGCCTACCCTTTAAAGATGCACTTTATAGTTGCGGCTGCAAAAGAAAAGCCGACATGGCAACTGTTTTCCTGAGAACAGGAAATAATATCCTGTATCAAGTACCTGCTAAACAGCATCATCAATTGTTGTCTGACACTAACAAAGTTGCACAATGTCACGTGAATTTCTCACCAAGGAAGTTACTGAATAAAATGTCGTTTAGGTATTCTCTGACCAACAACCTGGTACAGTGTTTTGCATCTGTTGTCTAACCAAATAGGGTAGAAAGGCCGAGGTCACCTAGTTGCAGTTCTTTCTTCCGCTGTTCTGCAAGTGGATCTGGGCTCTTCATTATTCTTCTTAGATGTCTGAATATTAAATAAGATGACGGTCATAGTCAGTTGCATGTAGAAATCACAGGGACTTTATCTTAATTTTGTTAGACTTCTTTACATACCGATCTCGAGCATGTTGAGCAGGAAAAGTAGGCATAAAATCTTTTGACTTGGGTAAAGGAACCTCCTGGAACCAGGGATGACTTTGAGCAGCTTCAGCAGTTATTCGCTACATTCACAGCAAACTAATCAATATTGCAAACAGAAAAATAGTAAAAATAGAGAATGGAACTTTCTCAATAAATTTGTTTCAGTATTTACCTTCTCAGGGTCATATGTCAAAAGTCTGTTTAGCAAGTCAAATCCAGCTTCAGAAAGGGTCGGACGTCCAAAAAAGGATGTGGGAGGAAACTTTTCTCGTAGCTTGTTGTACCTGAAAAAGGAAACAATTCACTAAACAAACTAAAATAATCAAGAACACTTCACCTAAGTGCTAGAGCCACCAAAGCAAGCCATAAAGCTTAGGCATGATCAACCATAGCTTGAGGCCTGGAAAAGGATGGTGTTAATAAGAATGAAACAAGCCAGACAAAAAAATATGCAGGTCAACCAAACAAAAGAGGAATTAGACAGTTAATACTTACGGTTGCTTGACAAAATTAACTTTAGCGCCAGGTAGTTTAGCAATTCCAGGCCATATCTTTTCATTCGGAGTACCAAGTGTCCTAAATATCTGCAAGACAAATACATTAGAGGAGATCAAGAAACATAAAACTAAAGGATAAATCGATGTACGAAGCTTCGCCAATACAAAGTCTCGGGGAAGGGTCTATTGTACACAACTTTACCCTATTTTGAAAGGGGTTGTTTCCAAGGCTCCCCTTCAAAGAAACATAAAACTAAGAGCAGAGAAAATTGTTTTAGAAATAAACCTTGTCAAGTTGATCATGCTCAGATTTCCCATTAAATAATGGCTCCTTTGCTAGAAGCTCTGCCATTATGCACCCTAAAGACCACATGTCAATAGCAGTGGAATATTCCTTGGCCCCTAGTAGAAGTTCAGGTGCCCTATATCATCACAAAAGGTCAAGGGAATTAGGATGCCTAAAAACACAACCTAAAAGCAATGGTGCCACCAGATTCACAAAAGAAAAGAAAAGAATACGAAATCATAAAACACACCAGAACACATGATGAACAGGGTATCAAAACACTACTTACCTGTACCATAATGTGACCACCAACGGACTGTAAGGTTTCAAAGGACTTCCATATTGGCGAGCCAAACCAAAGTCACATATCTTTAATTCTCCACGATTGTTTAAAAGAAGGTTTGATGTCTTCAAATCCCTAAAACAAAGAATAATTCATACATCAAAACAAGTATATAGAGAGGAAGATAAACACAATAAGCAACAAAAAAACACACTAAAAGTGGAAACATTGGACTACCTATGGAGTACCCAGTTGTCATGAAGGTAATTGACACCTGAAAACAGCTGCAACATCAAGCATTTTACCTCACTCTGACTAAATGGTTGTTTCATGGTCTCCATCAGTGCCTTCAAATCATGTTCCATGTACTCCATAACCATAAAAATTTTGTCTAGACTGCTACCAACGACAACTTCCTTAACATCCACGACTGAAGGATGATGAAAAGACAACAATACATTTATCTCTCTAAGTGCAGTGAGAGGAAAACCCTCGGTCTCTTTTTCCATTTTGACTTTTTTAAGTGCCACTATCTCCCCTGTCTTTTTATCCTTTGCTCTGTAGACAACCCCATAGGTACCCTCATCTATTTTATTAAGTCTCTCAAACACATCAACAGTTCTACAACCCTGCAGCATATTTATACATCTTATAGGTTGTTGTGCTGGATCTGGTGTCTCAGACTTCTGGTCCTCATCCTCGGAGTCAGTTTCAGAAATTTGATTGCTAGAACTTGCATTAGACCCAACATGGTCAACATCCATATCGTCATCTATTCCCAACTGAGCATCCCCATCATGGTTTTCATGTTCCCTTGTATCAGATAGTTTAGCCAAAGCCACTCCAGAAATTTCTGCCATGTTAACCTCGACTAACTTGGGTGTACCCATTTTATTGTGCAAATGCTGCCCTGCTGAACCAGACAAAGGGCTACTCTTTTTCCTTTTGGTCACTACGTCTACCTTGAAATTTTCACCTCCATCATCGAAAGAACTGTTTCCATCTGCCCATCTGGAGAAAGAGATACTCCGAGCTGGCATAGGTTCATCTTCAAAATCATCCACCAGATTTTCCTCCTGATTAGTACTTGCCAAAAAGTATTGGGATGGCTCGACAGGGGCATCTGAATCAAAAGGTGACGAACTCTTAGCAGATGGTAAAACATCATCAAGAGAATAAGGCGGAACAAACCCCTGAGGCCGTGGAGGTGGTGGAGGCAGGGAATCATTATCAATCCTAGTGTTCTTACTGCTAGAAGTGGCAACAGTGGATCGTTTACTGTCATCTCTATCCCAAATAATTGGAGAGAATTTCCGCTTCTTGCTATCCATCGAGTACTTCTCATTGTCCTGATTCTGAGACACATTCTCCTGTATCTTCGAGATAGGTGCTAGAGCATCATCTGATCCACTTCCACTGGACAACTCCCCAGTCTCTCGGTCCACGTCTTTCCCCGAGTGACGTTTCATTTTCTGACTGTTCTTGCTTCCCTCACTAGAATTGCTCGAATAGGGGGTGTGATGGGAGCCATTAATCACTTCCTTATTCTTGGTGTCTCTTTGCGCAACCCCAATCCTATCACGCAAATCTTGATCACCCCGTCCTTCGTACCTACGGAGGCCGCCATCATGTAAACGATCCCGGTAATAATCCTTCCTCCCCGAGAGCTCTACATCTGCCTCCCGGTCCCAGAACTCAAGATCTCTATACCCACTATGCCGACCAGCTGCCATAACGCGAGGAAATCCTAAAAATCGGGTATTCACGAAGAAACCCTAAAAACAGAAAAGGGCGAGAGCGAAGAGAAAACCTAGAGGGACGAAACACTGAAATTCACCCAACGTCGAAGAAGTATATATCCTGAGAAATCAATATGCAACCAGATTTGGCTCGAATTAATCGGCAGGAAGCGAACACCAACGAGAATCAACGAATCTGCTCACGGAAAACGCCGACTGAAAGGAATCAGCCGGTCGGAGTAGTAGCAGATACTACGCAGCGGCTTGAAGACAGACCTGATCTTGGCGAGGGAGGACTCCGACGGCGGTCGGCGAAGAGGCAGCGCCTATGCCGATTGAGAGAGAGGATGAAGCGGTGTTTATAGTGCGGAGGAAGAACGATTGCTGCGACGCGGAGGCGGCCGCGTATTGCAACAAGGAAGCCGGATGCAGGATGGGGCATATGAAAACTACACTCGTTACATACACCAGAGATGTACCCACCAAGATATTGACTATTAATGCGGGACCTCCTCGCCTTACCTTGTGGGTAAAAATATGTGTTGCGCTTGATAAATGGCAGCAATAGCAAATCGGATCTGGATTCCAACTTGGCTAGGAAGAAAATTCTGGTTCAATAATTTGCACCCGATCCGGTAATAGGAAATGATGTGTCCTTCAGATTAGGTAATATTTATATTTAAGGAGCTCCGAATTATATATATATATATATATATATATATATATATATTCTTCATCTTATATTTTTTTATCTCTAAAATATCATTTATCTAACGTTCGTTCAGAGGCAAAGGCAAAGGCAAAAAAAAAAAAAGTGCCTAATAATCGTCAATCCGCCCTAGAATCAAAAAGTAAGTGGATATCTAATATTGGCAACCTCCCGTACATATCTTCCAAAAAATATACACATTTTGATAATTACTTAATATTTTTTTAAATGGTGTAATAATTAATCGTAACTATTATAATAATATTAAAAATAAGGAATAACGTTGGTGTTATTATAACAGTTAGGACTAATTATTACAATATATAAAAACTACTTAAGTAATTGTTACAATGGTTTAAAAGTGATTTAATTCATTTAAAGTATATATAATTTTAACTAAATTAGTCAATATTAATTTGATATAATAGTGATCGGATTTCGGATTTAGGGTTAGGAAGATTTTTAAGATTGAGAATTAATTTAGTACAGAAGTTATTCAGTAACTATTATAACACACATATATAAAAACTACTCGGTAGTTGTTACACCGTATAGAAATTATTCAGTAGTTACTACAACACATAGAAGTTATTGGTAGATCCTATAATATAGAAAATCAACTTTTTCAATGTTCAGAGTTTAGAATTTAGGATTTAATCATAATTTGTATAAGCTACTTGATAACTACTACAAAATATAAAAACTACTTGGTAGTTATTACAACGTGAAAAATTAATTATTTGTATTAAAATATTAAACTCTAAATTATAAATTCTTTATCAACTTAATTACAATTATTTAAATTTTATTAAAATCATTTTAAATTAATTAAAATTATTTAAAATAATTATTGAACCTATTAAGCAGTTGTAACTATATATTATATTATGTATTATATATTGTAATAACTAAAAATATTCTACCTAAAATATGATAAGGCACCTTTTTATTTTTTATTTTTTTTAAGGACGTGTGGTCCACCATTTCCTTAATTGGAGCATCTTTCATTTTTGTCCTTTATACTTTTCTTAAAATATAAATATTAAAAACTTTCTTCTTTTTTTTTTTTTGGAAACAAACTCACAGTTTAAAGATTTTCTTAAACAACTTCTTTATTTTTTAGAAGAACACATCTATTTGGTTTAGTTTAAACTGAGTTATTATTACAAAATGAACTCCTTTATTCTGCTGCAAGCTGTTCGACCATCAAATGAGCTTCTTTTAGCTGCAGTTAATGATCCTAAAAGATAGTCATCTGGCTCTTAAACCAATAATACATCTCAGTACAGTTCAGGAGTTATTTACTATCCAGGTGGAGAGATCAACAACGTAAATTTTAATTTATTTTTCTGCAAATTAAAGTCTTTGTATACGATTGTGCATTCATTGAAAGCAGTAGAACAGTATATTTAATTTTTGCTGCTTGCATCAATTGCATAGCAAACAAATTGCAGAGATCCATGGTATTGTGCAGTGTCCTTCATGATGAACTTAAATGATTCATTCTGGTTCAGTGAGTGATGGAAAACTGTCCTGATGACCAAGTCAACTTGGAAGAACCATTGTTTTCACATCCAGTTTGGTAACATTTAATTTGTGTATTTACTTCTCATGAGGGCTGTAAGTTTCCTCTCTCTGTGGAATTTGACCAAAGTCTTTGATCCTAAAACTTAGATCTAGTTAACTTTGATCAAATAAATAAATCTGTAGATAATGTGTGAAACATCGAACATCACAAAAGCAAGGCAGTGACAAAATGACTTTCCAGATTAAATTTCAAGAGAATGAGTTTACACATTCATGCAATTTCATCTCGTCTGCTCTTGCAACTGGTTTACCACACTAAGCATGGTGTAATTTCTTCTCCTGTGATTCTTGAATCATCATGATATAGCATGAAAGGACTTCATCCTAGTTGCCAAAAACAAAAACTGAAACATGAGATTGATACAACTTTGGATGAGTAATTCAATGAGTTCAGCTCGAATGGCATGCATACACTGTTCAAAGATCTCATCCAGGATACAGAGCTCATCTTGGACTTCAATGACTTCTGCGTCAATCTTTCGTTGTCTTGCGCAGCGAGAATCGAAGCAGCAGCAATGGAGGAAGCTCGATACGCCACTAGATTCATCGCTGCGTGGATCGGCAACAAATGTAAAGATTCACTGAGAGGGGAAGCCACAATTGTTTGGCTCACTAACCTTCAATGTTTTTGAAGATGAGCTTAATGGCCTTCCACTCCATTGCCTTGGATGAACAATGATTGAGGTAGGAGAAAGGTGTGACCCTGCTCATCCTCCACTCCAAGATGCTCAAGACCAGAAGCTCCATCCTCTGTACCGCTTTGGGGTCGAACCGGTAGTCCTCGGTTTGGAACTCTGTCAAAGGCAAGGTTTTGCTCTCCTCCATCTTCACTGCCAGGGACAAGCAAGCCACCGAGAGCAATTGAATCTTCCAGCCTTTACCTCTCTGCCAATGAATCCATGAATAAACAATCAAAGCTCGCAGCGAGCAGGACATTGAAGGGATTATATTGATTCAGTGCACTGCAGCAGCACTTACAGTGAGATCCATAGTTCGATGCGTGAAGTGGTCGAAGTAGCTCAAGGCAACGTAAGCTGTTCTCGAGCAGAGTCCGAAGAAGGCCTTCATCTTCATGATCCATCGAACCACATCCGGCCGAGCTGATTCCATGGAAGAGGAATCAAGCTTTGGATGCAAGAAGCAGCTTTCTCTCCTCAGCAACGACTCTATGTATTCGTCGTCTGTTTCCAAAGTGACAGAGAATGGAGAAACCATGAAGCTCGAGTCCGCCATTGTCGAGGAGCTCTCGAGGTTGCAGAACAAGAGACAAAAGCTTCTCTAAAGCTCCAATTTGATGCAGTCTTCTGCGCAGTCATTCTTTAAGCATAGATGCATTCGAGAAAAATATTAAAATAGTTATGTCAACTAGACGAGCACAAAAAATGACTAGAGAAATTAAATTAATCATTTAGAACTGCTAGTCTGTTACTTATAGTAAAAAAAAAAAACATCTCGTTCTTCCTAATTTTAAGCACTTGGCTAGTGGTCAAAGTGGTTTGCTTCTTTGTCCAAGTGGTTTTCCCGTATAGGAAGACTGCAGCCCAAGCCCGAGTGACTTGTCGAGAGTAGGAAGACTGCTCGGAGTGCTTCCTGAGTGTCGTGGGATCCGAGCAGCCCAAGTACTTCTCGAGTCCCAGTGGGAAGCCGAGTCAAGACGCTGAGTTCTTGAGCTACCGAGTGCTAGTCGGGACACCAAGTGCTCGATCTGGTGAGTCACCGAGTCGATCGAGATGTCGAACTGTCGAGTCAGCCAAGTGCTGCTGAGTTCACCCGAGCAGCTCGTCGAGTACCCCCGAGTGTTGTTGAGTAGGTCGAGTCAGGATTTCAAGTCATCTGATTGTCGAGTCCGAATGAGTTGCCTAGTCGGGAAAAGAAGACGCTAAGGCTACGTTTGATGCTGTTTTCTTAAAACAAATTCAACACTTTAAGATTCGACGAACATCTGTTTTCAGATACAATGACAACCCACAATCACCACCTAGCACGAGTCAATCATGACGAAATGAGCTTGTACCCAAATGTTATCAAGGGTAGACTACCGAGTAGAGTACACGGATGGGTTTCTCTCATGGTCACAACCTTCTTATATAGAAGCTCCTACCCAACGCACCCTTAGTGTGTTATGATAACCTGAACCAAACGTACTCTTAGTGTGTTGGATTACTCAGCTATTCCATGCTTCCACTTAAATGCCTGTGATACATTATAAATTAATTTTATTATCATGAAACTTTTATATGAGATTAAAAGACTGATGCACAATGAAATCTCACTCATCCACCTCTTTTGTTTCAAATTTCCAATAGAGCCTTTATCAGATAATCTTTGTAATACAAAAGCGAACATGCTCACTTCTATAGGCTACCATGAAAGAGATAAATCATAGTAACCAAAAGATAATGTGGATGGAAGAATAAATTATGATGGTGTGTAAGAATTTAAGCCCAACCAATTTTAGGATTTGACCCTTCACTTTTGGTATAAATTTTACCATCCACTTAATAGATTAAGTTGAAGAGACATTTACAGTTCAATTGCCTAGGTATCAGCATCTGCAAATTATAATTAATGTGGAGTCCAGCATTAATGGCATCAAGTCATTGTCTACTTTGAAATCAGTTCCATGTACGAATGAAGGAAATCAAATAAGTTGCGAAATCGTGGATGCTAGATCCAGCAGCCCTTGTGTTCCTCTCCTTATTTGCCGGCATGAGATATGAGCCAATCAGCTACTACTTGAATTGCAATAAAGAAGGACCTTCTTCAGCTTGTTAGTTGCTTCCAGTAATGAATTTTGAAGGCCTGCTTATGGCATTGGAAAAGAGGAAGATGTGAATGCCTATGTCAAATAGAGAGCTAAGCTAGTGATAAATTGCTTAGTGAAGAATGACAATGAACCATGAACGTCCGTACTGAGGTAAAATGAAGGGGGACTACTGATTATCTCATGAGCTGACTAGAAATAAAATTGAGGAAAGATCGGAAGGGAAAATTATCGTCTTTAGATTTTTTTTAAAAAAATATTTAATAACTAAGAATAATTCCTACGTATTTATAATACTCTAAACCTTAAAACTCAGGTAGGTAAGAAATCCTAATATATATAAATTACAATTCTTAACTTATAAAGAAAAAAAAATTAAAAGAAAGAAAAAATAATTAATAGACTCACAATCTTAAAATTTTAAAATAGATGGATAGAAATTATGAATAATACCTAAAATACTAGAACCCTCCAAAATTACAAAAATAAATAAATGAATCCTTCTACATTAGTCTTTCCGGATTGAAAACAACTCGTTCTTAAGTTCAAAGTAGTACGTCATGTAGTAGCCTAAGAGGAAGATCATCTAACATCAAATCAGTAAAATTTACTAGCAGTTACTAAACTTTGAGAATCCTTGTCGATTTAATAACAAGCACGACATTGTGGATACTGCTCTTGTTCTCAAAGTAATCTGCATCATCAAGTACTACATAATGACATTGATTGAGCATAGCATATCGTTTATCCATACAATTAGGGGTGAGCAAAAGTTCGGTTAAATTGAATTAATTGACCAAACAGACCGAAATTAAAAGTTTGGTTTAGTTAATTCAAAATTTTAGTTTTTTATAGAAATATCGGTTATATCGGTTTAATAGGTTCAATTTCGGTTTTATAAGTTGAACCGAACCAAATCGGAACCAAACCAAACCAAATCGATCTTAACCAAACCAAACCAAATCGATCTGAACCAAATCATAACCAAACCAAACCAATATTATGACTTAAAACGAATCAAATCGGAACCAAGCCGAACCAAATCGGAACCAAACCAAATCAAACCAAACTAGAATCGAACCTAAGCGAGGCGATGGATCAAATCAAACTGGATCATTAACCGTCCCTGTCTCGTCTCCCACATCTTCCTCAACAACAAATTCTTGTCATCATCTTTTTCAATTTCTTCTAGGTCAAAATTCCTCTTCTAAATCATCTTTTTAATTCGTCCAAATACTCTCGGACGTCGAAACTATCATCCTCCATGGCGAAACTTAATCGTCTCTAGAACAAAGTTTGAGTATAACAAAAGGTAAGAAAGTCAGCTTTTTCCAATCCTTGATCTCGGCCTTGCCTTATCGGTCTCGTGACGTCGTGAGTACTTCCACCATGTTAATGCTAGACCCTTGAGTTTGAAGGCAGCCAATTTTACTTTCATATGAGCGGGAACTTCCTCGTAATAAAAAAAAAATTTCCTCTCCACTTCCTTGATCCAATTAACAAAGTGCTCTACTAGTAATGTACTAGAAAATTTAAACAAATTAATCTGAAAATCTAGAACTCCATAAGGCTCCTTCCTACCATGACATTCTTGGTATGTAGTTTTGTTGATGATAAAGGTTCTCAAAAATAGACTCAGATCCACGATTTGAGATCTCATGATCTTCAAGATTTTGCATTACTAGATGTTGGGTTAAATCTGTGGCTTGTCTCTGTAGATTTCAATCTTGCCTTAGGTGCTAAGATCATGGTGTGATGCTTTCTGATCTTGGACCTTCCTGGCACGACCACAATTACAACCATAACAACCTTTTATTGGATTCGACGCTCGACGTCCTCAATCAGAACCTGTCAGCTCTGATACCAACTGATACCGGGTAAGATAATGATTATTCTATGAGCTAACAAAAAGTGAAAATTGAGGAGAAAACAAGAATAGAAAACCACTATCCTCTAATTTTTTCGAAAAAAGAAAATTTTATTTAATAACTCAGGATAATTCCTCAAACAATTAAATATATATGTATATAAACTTTAAACCTTAAAATCCAAATAAAGGAGGAGGAGATGGAGAAGAGGAGGATGAAATAGAGAGCTTAGTGGAGCCGAGGAGAGTCTCCTTGAACTTGCCTTCTAGAGAGTTTGTATAACTATCCAAAGAGTATCTTCCCATTAGCCATTGTATTCTCCTTCATCATCCTTGTATGAGCCAGTGAAGGGACTAGATCTAAGAGACGTTAGTTGTCTCTCCATTCACCAAGGCCACAAGTTTGAAGAAGGCATTCGGAGACCAGATTTGATAACCATTTAACCATCTCTCCACTCATTCGATGCCACTTGTTCTGCAATATTCACAGCCGTTGTCCGCATCTCCTAGGAAAAATGACCTCATCAATAAGACAATTTATGCTGCCT
>JBBPFP010000060.1:2340533-2363847 GCA_037974795.1 Kaempferia galanga | reverse complement strand
CCGGATTCCCAAACCCTTTTTACCTTTAGGTAAGGATCACCGGACCCTTCTTAAGTCGGATTCCCAGACCTTTTTATTTTGGGAGGTTCACCGGACCCTTCTTAAGTCGGATTCCCAGACCTCTTTTATTTTTGGAAGGTTCACCGGACCCTTCTTAAGCCGGATTGCCAGTCCTCTTTTATTTTTAGGTAAGGTTTACCGGACCCTTCTTAAGCCGGATTCCCAAACCTATTAATTTTAGTAAGGTTTACCGGACCCTTCTTAAGCCGGGCTCCTTACCCGTACTAGTTGGATTTAAAGTTCATATTATCAATCAATCGGTTACAAAATTGCTTAGCAAATCCCATCAATTAAATCCTAGACTAATAACTAACCTCAATTAATTTCTTAATTAATCTCTCAATCACCTTTATTCATTGATTAATCTATTAACTAAGTTAATTAACCAAGTTGATGAAATCACTCAACCAGTTAATTAATTTATAATTCTGATAATGGAAACCTCCCTTTAATTAATTACTAAATCATATTAATCCAATGACTTAATTAATCAACTATTGCTCCAATAACCAAAAGATTCCAATAAATCGGTTAATATTTCTTGCTCAACCCATTAAATCTGTATTAAATCAGATTATTAATTAGTGCAATTAATCACATACTAATCAATTTCAATCATACCTATTAGATCATCAATCATTTAATCAATCTATGAATAATGAATTATAAGTAATTTAATTCAGTAAATGTGTGATAACGATTAAATTACCATACCATACATAAACTACATAGTAAACCTATTAATCTATCCGTTAATAAGTTACACAAAATTAATAGATGAGTTTCAAATAGAGAGAGTCAACTTTGTGGTTAATCAAAGAAATAAATCTTAATTTATAATTAATTAAGCACACCTAAAAGAAATAACTTCTGTACTTACACGTAGTGATATAACATCTTATATTATACATAAATACTACCACTAGAGTTGAGATAACAAAGTAAATCAGAACTATAGAAATGATGACTCCTCACAAGTATAAAGAAAAGAAAATGAAATTGCCGAACAAGCTATCAAATTATACCTTGTAAGAAGTAAGAAGAAACATAAACTTAAACCTGTTATAAAATTTTATGTATAACCTATAAAATCCTCATGATGATAAGTAAGAGGGAACACTCGCACAACTAAACCAAATTCCGAAACTCATCTAAACATCCATAGTTTATAGGAATAAATTAATACAAGATATGAGATATAGGACGTGCAAGGTTATCATAAGAATTAAGAAGTGACGCAGCGTAATTAACCCACAACAATAACAAAGACCTCTTTACTAGGACTCGTATACATCGGAAAAATCATGAAAACACGTGCGACATTTATCAAAATATCTTAATAAAATCCATAGGGTGCAGTAAATTCAAAATCAATAAAGGAGAACTTGCCTTGATGTGGTTGCACACAAAAGCTATCTAGCGAGGCCTAGAGAAAAGAGATTTTTAGGCGTTCCAAAGGGGTTCCTCCTATATCTCTTCCCGAGTCGCTAAGGTTTCGGATGGGGGTGTGAGGAGGCTGGCGGCTACCAGGTTCAGGGAAGAGTAAAAATAGAACTATGTATTTAAAGAGGGTCGGCCGGGTTCATTAACTTAGCAGCATATTAATTTATTTTATGGTTAGTCCATTGTTATTGTAATTTTGTTACTATTATTATTTATTTGTTTACAAATCAAGACATTAATCAAAATTTTATTTATTTATCTTATTTATTTCCCTGTTGGCGTTACATTAGAAGTCATGATTAGATGAAAATAAGAGATCAGAAGACAGGAAAGTTGTAAATGCTTGTTGACCGCGCTGGGAAATATGGGAAACCTCCAGTCCTTTGCTGCTAGCTGTGCTAGTGAATGAATAACATTCATAAAGAAGAGAATGGTTAATCTGGATTTCTCGAATAGGAAAATGATTTTAAGAGGTAGGAAATATTTTGGCATAGTATAAAAAAAATACTTTGCATTTCTGTGAGGGTGTTGTTTGGTTAAAGCATCAGAGAGGGTGAAATGTTGGTTCAAATATATTGAAAAGACACCTTGTTTCAAATGTCCTTCACTCTAAGGTTGTGTCTGCGCTATTGAAATTGAGTGGAAAAAAGAAAACACAGCTTTCCATGCATTGTATTTACACTACTAAATGGAGTGGGAAAAGTGAATCATGCCAATTCCTTGGATCTAATTTAGAGCCAAATCACTCTTTCTTTTCTCTGTTGAAGAAATATGGTAAATAAGGGAATGAAATTTGTTTTTTTTCTTTTCCTTTCCTTTCTTTTATGAGAGAGTAAACACACCTTAAGATTTCTTAAGGATTTAATCAATAAACATAAACATGCTAAGTGCTAACTGATCATTGGAACTCACAATCTTTATAAATTGCAACTTTTCTCTAAGGAACTGGTATTCAATTTGTATATATGCAGTCCTCTCATGAAATACTTGATTTGAGCTAATGTGCATTGCAGCTCGATTGTCATGGAACAACTGGTTTAGGGGAAGACAAGGAGTGGGTTCCATGGAGATGAGTATATTCAAAGAAGTTAAGATCAGTATAAATAAAATCACACAGTAAAACTAAAACACACTGATTCTTTGCAGTCGCAATGATAAGTCTTATGAGTATTAGTAGCCAAGGGACACAAACTCAATAGACAAGGGAGAGAGTTTGTCTGCCCTAGAGATAGGAGATCAGCAAAGCAAGTGCAACCAAATACACATGAGGAAGACAATAAAGTATCATAAGGAAAAGGAATACTGAAGGGTACATGGCGATGTAGAATAGAGGATGTCTACAATTTATAAGGTAACATGCAGTAGAAACTGCATCTTTGCAGAGCTTCAAAGGAACTCGTATGTGAAGTAACAAAGTGCATGTTGTCTGAAAGTTTATATTCTCTTTCAGTAACACCATTCTATTGAAGTGTGGGGATAAAGCAACTCTTCAAAGGAACCATAGGTAGAGAGGAAAAGCTGGAAGTCATATGAGAAATATTTTTTTTAGCAGTATCACTTCTAAGAATTTTTTTAATAGACACGCCAAATACAATTTTTTTTTTTTCTCATTGTAAAGAGAATAGAACATAGAATATATTCTGCCATTCTCTTTCACTAAGAATGGTCATTCCATTTTATAGTAATCATCAATGAATATCAGAATGTACATTATTGAGGTATTTTCTAATTGACAAGGATCGTTAAGGGGTTGGAGTACTAAGGAACCCTTTGCAGCCCTTGTACTAGTCTTGTTGTGAGCCCGTGGATAAGCAGTAGAAGATGTAGGATAAGTCTCTCAGCCAGGTGGCTAACCGCTGTCTGCCTATTCTGCTTCCCATGAGCCTCTTGGAGTTGTGCTCTCTTCAACATGCCTGACTTAGCCCTTTTCTTTTTTCATTTCTCACCGTGTCTGTCTAATCTAGTGAGCAATAGACCATTCACTCAGTGGTCAAGGGCTACTGCTACTATATTTGTTGTTTAGTCTGTCCACCAAGCCTTTTTAGAGGTCTTTTCATTTATCCTCATCCCTCTCCAAAGTTCCCTTGAAGCCATTATCCTTATCTCATGGACAGCAGCAGTTAGAGAGTATAGGCATAATGTTGTCAATTTGATGAGGTCACGTCGGTTGGCTGAGGTCACATATGATAAATGATGGTGTATGTTGAAAGTCTACATATCATAGACGGGTGTATGTGTAGAGGTTGGTTCTGATGCCAATTAATGCAGCATAAAGAATGACAGAGAAAAAACAATCTCTCAAAGAGAACTCATTTTATTAATTGGAAGATAAAAGAAACAAAGGGGTTAGGCCTCTTTAAATCAACATAAAATATTTTCTCCTTAAAATTAGATTAAAAAAATCAAAATGTCTGGTTAAAATTGTATATTTTGTGGAATTCTTCAGCTGTGCGATCTCATCAGGTAGTCTTTATTCCAGGTGTTCCAAATGTCTAGTAAACATATTGATGCAGATCAGAGGATAACCCAAGATGTTGAGAAATTGACATCTGATCTCTCAGGACTGGTTACTGGAATGGTAAAGCCATGTGTAGACATTCTTTGGTAAGTCATTTGGTTGTGAAGTAGCTTGTCTGTAAACTTTATTGCTACCCAGGAATTATTATGAATAATTAATGTAAATCTGAGTCTGCTGGCAATGCTTGAAACAAAGGTTCACATGGAGGATGAAACTCTTAAGTGGATGGAGGGGAGTTACTATATTATATGCCTATATGATTCTTGGTTTGGGATTTCTAAGGGGCATTGCTCCTGAATTTGGTGCCCTATCAAGTAGGGAACAACAGCTTGATGGGGCTTTTAGGTAAAAGTTTTACACTCCTGGTCAATGAGGTTCTTTACTTTTTATATCTCATGTTTTGAAATTTACAATTTTAGTTCTTCAAATGACTTATTGTCAAGCATTTCTCTTTTTCCTAGGTATATGCATGCAAGACTGCGCACACATGCAGAGTCCATTGCTTTCTTTGGTGGTGGTTCACGGGAGAAAGTCGTGAGTTTAATATCTTTCTCCTATTGGTTTAATGCCAAGATGAAACTTGCTTCTTCATTTTATCCTTAATGCATTTTCCATATTGGTATCAATTTTCATTGCCTGCGCATAGGTGTTCAGATTTCTCATGGTTTATCTATTTCATTCTTTTGGTGATTTTCTACTCTTCTTCTACCATATTAATTTGAAATGGCTAAAGGCTTCTTACTGTATGATCAGATGATTGAAAACACTGAATTGGATGCTTGCACTCTGTTGTATACCAACTCCATGCTTTGTTAGGTTTGCAACATTTCTATTTGAGTGCAATTGTTGAGCTTCAAACTGATTTTCTTTTCGAGGAAAATGGAAGAGGATACCCCTCCCAAGTTAGATTAACAACAAGATAAATAGAAAAAGGATTCCAATAGGTTTTAAACTACAATGCATTATAACCATAAAAAACATAAGGATGCAATATAAAATTATGGTGATATCCATCCTTTTGTTGCGTCAACATGGCATGTGAAACCCATTTGGACTGATTGAAATTCCTGCTTCCTTAAGTGACTATTTCTCCCTTTCCAGATTGCCCATGCTAACCCAAGAATGTAGTTTTGGAATGGTCATCTAGAACTTGAACAAGTTAATGATGCCTACTTGCTCGTGTCAAAACTCCATCTTAGATTGAGAGATGATGTGAAATCTACTTGTTCTAATTTGAAGGTTATCAACTGGTAGTGTACCTGAACATGACAAAAAGGAAGAATTATTGTTAAGTTTTGTGGTTTTATCTTATCTGCACTTGAACACAAGCATAGCAATTTTGTAAAATAGAAGAAGTGCACTGGGATCTTTCTGAAATGATAACTTGTGTCCTTGTGCCATAGGCAAGTGCATGCAATCCAAAGATTGGCCTTCTTACATTTTGGCACCTTCTATTATGCTGGGCCTCCTTTTTCTCTCAAAAAAGGTCAGCTGTGTAGTGTTCTTGTTAAAATGGTAAAGCCAATGGCATTTATATTATTATCTGTCTGCCTGGAGGAATGATCATTAACTGTTTGATTGGATGACTTGAAAAATTGTGTGTTTGGACTTAGTATCTGGTGCATATTGACTTCTAGTGCTCTTATAGTACTTTGACATCGTTCCTGATACTCTACATTTTGTTACTGGGAAGATGATTTGTTCGGTATTCGAGGAATTTCTTCAGCACCGTAAGATCCGTTTAAGAACGAAATGCCTCTATGCTATAGTAGACGACTTCATCACTAAACAACTTCCTCACAATGTAACATGGATATTGAGTCTACTGTATGCTGTGGAGCATAAAGCTGATCAAGCATTGGCTTCTACTCAAGGTTCAAAAGCACGAGGTCATTTCCTTCTGTTAATTGAGTGACTAAAATTTTCCTTTGTATAAGTATAGTTTTTTACACAGGTGAGCTCGCACATGCAATGCGATATTTAGCTTCTGTTGTCTCACAAAGCTTTTTAGCATTTGGAGACATTATTGAGTTGCATAAGAAGTATCTTGAACTCTCTGGTGGAATAAACAGGATTTTTGAGTTAGACGAACTTCTTGAAGCTGCCCAAAGTGGTAAGTGCTGAGCAGTATTATAGCTATAAATTTTCTCCTCGACTTAATTAATATTTGTTTCTGATTACAACAATCCTTTGATTTATCTGACTCTTTGTCCTAATTAGAAGTTATTTTCTAGTACCTGTTGATTTATGCCATATCTCCAGCATATGGCAATCATGGCTGTGGTGTAACTTTTCCTCTGATGCAAAAACATAGGTTGGTTAGGTCATGCTGGTGTCAACCTGTATTAGGTATTGAATGATTCATGTCAGCACAACACCAATGCAGTACCGTTCAGGCTTGTTAAAATAGTGATATGAGACATTGGCTTGATTGGTATGTCTTGTTAGTCACTGTCTTGATGTTGTTTTTTTTTTTGTTACAACCTGAAGGGGTCAATTCCTATATGGATAGATTCCTTGCTTATGACAATATTCATGATTGCATCATAACTGCAAAATAGTAGCACCACCAAAAAAATATTCAAATCTAAAATAATAATAAATGTTGGAATGTTAATTAATAAATTGAAAATATGTTGATACATCTATCTTGAGTCTTGACTCGTGTTGGCAACAGATGAACTCATGCTGACAAAAAAGAATATGCACTATAAAAAACTACATTAAAAAATAATATAGGCATTGCACAACATGAAAATGAAATGACACTAAATCCCTCTCCAGTATAGTCACTGGGATATGATCTAATCTGAATCAGAAAATCCAACCTCAAGTGGTCACCTCAAGTCTGTAAATTTGGAACTAAAAGGAAGTGGGGCTTGAGCACACAAGTGCAAAGTGGACTATGAGAAGATGTGCATGATATGATATCTCATAAACAAACAAAAAAAAAATCAATGTCTTATACATGAGAAATCTCCAATCGTGTTGGGTGAACCATTTGAAATGGTATCGTTCAGATAAATCACCGAAACTTAATATCTCACTCGGTATCAAGGTTCAAAATTTCGAGCGTTTTGGTTTTACGGGAAAGATGCTATTTTAGTATTGTGCTGACGCTCTCAGTGATAGATTAGAGGTTGAAGGAGAAAGGAGATGAAGCAACGGAATAAGACATTATCTGTGCTAAGTAGTATTGAGTTTTGGTAATTTACGGAATGATATGTTTCGACGGTTTCACCCAGCATTATACAAGATTTAAAACCATGCTCGACACAAAGAATGTCTCCTTCCTATACTTCATCTCTTTCCTTCTTCAACACCAATTCATTACCGACAACATACATTGAAACATCGGCATGATACCAAAACAATATCGTTCATGTCAAAGATCGAAATTTTGGCTGTTCAAGATTTTGAACCTTGGTCATAAATGATTTTCATTTTTTTTCTTAGCTTTAAATAATCACTTGTATCTTACTTATTGTTATTTTCTCTTTAATTTCACTTTGTTCTCACTTTTATACTCTTACCTATTATTCCTTTTTATTATCATATAGTTCACTCAATAAGGAATGAATAAAGGCCCATATAATATTTCATATGGAAGGGTAAACGACCCATAATCCACATAGTAAGGAATAATTCAAATCCACCCTCTAAGGAATGGTTGAAGGCCACATAAAATGCAAATGGATCCAAGGTTCCTTTGGACAATAGAGCTCAGGCTTACAACATGTAATCACCAAATGTTCTCTTAATTTGATATAAGTTATGCTAATGTCACCAAG
This sequence comes from Kaempferia galanga, assembly GCA_037974795.1. Classification (NCBI taxonomy): domain Eukaryota; kingdom Viridiplantae; phylum Streptophyta; class Magnoliopsida; order Zingiberales; family Zingiberaceae; genus Kaempferia; species Kaempferia galanga. Next base: position 2,356,035 of record JBBPFP010000060.1, on the reverse strand, counting down.
TTGAACATTTTTGTGTTATCTTTATCTTAAGCCCATGTCTTTATTTAAGTACCATGTTAAACTCTTGTCTTGTTTTAGTTACATTGATTATATGATTTATTGTTATTTACTATTCTACATGGAAAGGTTTAACATTATTAGAGATAGATATAAATACAAGGATCAATACGACTGAAAGATAAGAGTAGCAACAGACAAAGCAAGAGTAGCTTCTGAAAACAATGTCTTCCATGTGTATCACCTGGGTGCATAATATACCCACGTAAGACAAAATAAAGGAAAATAAATTAATTTTAATTCTCTTATTTAATCCCACTACATTTTTATCTATTTCCCATTCATAATTGAGCAACATGGTTGATAATCCCTTTTGAAAACATCATTATAGCTATCTCATATCATCCATTCTATATAATTAATGATGGACAAGATATATCTAAAGAAACAATTAGGAAACACCCATATGAACAAAGACAGATTTGTACTTGTTCTCCCCAAGAAATTCTAAACTGCTTTAACTGGTGGTTCTACATGGATACACCTAAAGAAACACATTACTTTCTAACCATAATATAAAAGGTTAAAGCAAGAAAAAAAAACTATGGAACACAATTCTGATCCTTTATGCATTTTGAATAAGAGAAATGTACATAAAGAGGGAGTGCTGATACTATACAAAGTGTAGGCAACTATACTGCACTAGATCGCATAAGAAAAAGAATCATCCCAGAAACAACATACAAGTTCGGAGAGGCCTCTTTGTTTACTTCCCTAAATGAAAAACGATAACACCAATTCCAACTATTACTTGAATTAAATGGAACAAAATATCACCCTAAAGGCATAAGCAAATAATATCAAGCATGGGACAGATTTGTACCTCGTTGATTATCTTTAATACATTCACACACGAAAACATGTTTGGCTCTCAATTGAAAAGAATACCTGCTGTGTTTGCATCAATAGTAAGATCTTGGTACAGTAAAAAAAATTAAAACAAGGGAAAAAGAAGCGGTCTTACTGAGCAGTGGAACAAAGGTCCCAATGGTTAAGAGATTGATAACTAAAATGGAAAAATGATACTAAACAACAAATCATATAATTAGTGTAACTAAAACAAGACGAGCATAACATGATACTTAGATAAAGATAGAAAGATGGATGGGAGGCTACATTGGTGAAGAGCATAACATGTCTCTTGTTATAATTAGTGTAGCTAAAATTGGTGAACAGCATTAACATGATACTTAGATAAAGAGCATAACTTGTCTCTTGTCTCGTTTTAGTTACACTAATTATATGATAGCAAGATGGAAGGGAGGCTACAATGTTAATCACGGAGGAAAACCAAAATCAATGGCTACTAAATAAGGTTAGTATGCTTCATCATGGTTCTACCAAAATCAACAAGGAAAAAATTGAGCTTCAAGGGACTTACCAGAATGAAAGACTGACAGGATGCTCTCTGGTATTAGCCTCAACAAGCACTATGACTGGTCCACAAGAAGGATCGAGGCTCCCTCTATAGCTTCCACTGATCTAAGAAGTCATGGAAAGGAAAATGAATAGCATTGATAGGAAGCTCTACTAACTACGAAGTCATTGGAAAAGAGAACAGTTGCTCCAACAAGGAGAACTTAAAGAAAGAAACACATCGGAAGCACCTCAAAGGGGAGAAGGGGCATGACAGCGACTACTAGGCCTTACAGCAGTGGCATCTCAAAGTGTGGGACATAAATACGGTTGGCAGAGGCATTGTCTCAGGTTGAGATAACACATGGGAAGAGGGAATTCTGCTAACTGTTTCGTGAAGGAGTCAGAGTTGCAAGGTTGCTCAGTCGCAGATCTGGGCTGTTACAAGAAGGATCACAAAGAGGTGTTTAGGATCACAACTTTGGGTGTTGCAATTTCATGAGGGGAGGGGAGTGGGTCGCATGTGAAGTTTTCTGCAGGAAAACATAAGTATTGAATACATGCTTAAATTTTATGTAAAGCAATTAAACTAAATGATATTGCCTTGCATACAACTCAATGGAGGATAAAGATTCATGTAGCTAATCCTGAATAATTTAGTTAAATGACTTGATGATGACGACCACTAATGTCTATGAGGAAATGCATGTATCCTTACAAACATAAGTTACACCGATGTGTCATTGTTCTTCGATTAAGCTTTCTGTTGCAGGTTTTATCAATTGTCTCATTTAGGTTCCATTTACATTTTTGTAGGAACATTGGATGCTGACTTTTAATGACTAAAAGCCACAGCATTAAGTAGCTTTTTTCCATCTTTATTGAGAATTTTGTTCGCTTGCCTTTTTTTCTTTCATGACTATGTGTCAAGGAACGGGTTCCTTTGAATTTTGACCACTTTATGCTACTTTAAAGTGTAGATGTTTTATTATCAGATGCTTGTGTATGCTCTGAAGCAAATGGCATGGCTTCTCAAGATATTGTAACATTCTGCAAGGTGGACATCGTTACTCCATCTCAGAAGCTGTTGGCTAAGCAGACGACTTGTGATGTTGTCCCTGGAAAAAGTCTACTTGTTACTGGTCAGTGCAAAGGTTCAGATATTTTACCATAGTGCAAAAGCATTACTTCCTTCAAAAATTCAAAAAAAAAAAAAACATTCCTTTATTTTAACAAAAACTTAATAGGATTTCTGACCTCCAGGTCCAAATGGAAGTGGGAAAACATCCATTTTCAGAATTCTTCGAGGTTTATGGCCAATTGGATCTGGTAGACTTATGAAGCCCTGCCATAGTGTGTTTTATGTTCCACAGAGACCGTACACATGTCCAGGGACTTTGAGGGATCAAATCATTTATCCTTTTTCACGTGAAGAAGCAAAACTGAGAATGACTACTATGGTGAGAACTGGTAATTCACTGATTCAAACCACCAATATACATACTTATTTATCCTAACTTGTTCCTCAGCATAAATCTGAAGGGCATTTTGCATACTTTTATAAAGCTAGTGTTCATTCATAATACATAGTTGGGTTGCTGTACTGCATGTGAAGAATGTCTGGGATTCTTAGAAGATGCAGTGAGATGGCCTATATGTCATCCAAATAATTTTGAATTTACTAAGTAGTTTGATGTTTTGTAAATTTATTTTAACTTCTATTATTAATATTATTGATTAGATTCAAAATGCTGAATTTAAAATAAAATATAAACTTATCACTATCTTTAAATACAAATCTTATTTCTGAGCATTTTGAATGAATAATTTTAAATCTACCTTAACATTAATTTGTTGACATGTATGAATACTAAATATGAGTTTGTATAAAACATCCGCAAATTGTGCAGTGAAAACTAGTAATGTTGCTACATGATTGAATATAACTTTTAAAAATATTTGTTAGCTACTTTTGTGTATTATTGTTATTGCAACTCTGAAAAAATATTATTACTGCTATCAATCCATTGTCATTTGTAAATACAAGTGCTAGTTCAAAAATTAGTTCTATGAGAATATGGCTAGACATGGGTCATGTATATTAATGTTTTATGCCTTTAGAAATTCTTGAATTATCTTGATATATTGCTATTATTCATGTGGAAACAAGAATTAAGGATTGCACTATCCTACTATTGAGTTGAAGATTGTATCTGCTAAGGTTTCACATCTTGAGCTGTTCCTATGCCTGGTCAGACCGATAGGATAATTGTACTGTAATAACACTAAAAAGTCTATATGCTAAGAACTGATACAGCCGGTTGTTCGTCTGTGGGTATTCTTCTTATATGGTTCTACCTCCGTTCATACCTAAATGCATATTTTTAGCGTAAAAATAAGGGAATAACTATTGAAAAGTCTAGATCAAGTAGAAGAATGAAATGAGATATAATCATCTTGCTTCCTTCTCAGTTGGATTGTATCAACTTCACCAAACTTCTGAACTGGCCTCATTTTCTTTTAAATGTAGACAATAGGATGTTTAGTTTCTGAAAGTTTTGAACCACCTGGACAACTGACTTTTCATAATGGCAGCAGGCACAATATTGAGCAATATTCTTATTTAGCACTTAATGTTTACTTGAATCATATGCTAGAACTATTATTCAAATAATTCTCACTTCTTAGCAACTCCGATGCTGACTCTTATCATTGCCAATTTTCATCCAGAATGAAAATACCACTCAACTAATTTATAATTAATAGGAATTCCTACTTTTGTTTTTCGTACAATTGCTGATATGAGAAAGATGTTAATTAATCATCACACTAGGTATTTAGAAGGCAGGAGATGGGAATAAAGAAAGCTATGTAGAAAAAATTTATCATATATTGATTTCATCATGAAAATGTCATTCTCTTATCATGTCACTTTTATTGAAATCATACTGTGCCAACCATGCTAAGACTATTAATTTCCAAAAATCATTCATAATGATAACTAAAGTTGTGTTAAAGATGATAAACATTTCTTGGCCTTGTGATATAATACTATGCGCTCTGATATTTTATTATTTGGCATTAAATTGATCATTATAGTCTTCATCTCTACCCCTGCATGTATTTGGAAAATTTCCAGTACCGTTTCTTGACTGCTGCCGTCTTCGATGAATGTATTCATGTATTGACTATCTTGTGCATGAACAGAGCTCTCATTCTATTCTTTTTATGTTCATTATCTTCAGGCCACAACTTCCTTCTAGATGATCATCTGACAGTGATTCTGGAGAGAGTTAGATTAGTTTATCTTCTTGAACGAGAAGGCTGGGATGCTATTGCCAATTGGGAAGAAGTTCTCTCTTTAGGGGAACAGCAGAGGCTGGGAGTGGTAACTTCATTTATCCTTCGATGATGCATATCGTAATAATCATTCTTACTCAAACTTTTGCATCTTAATCACTGCTTTTTTATTCTTTCCAGGCTCGCTTATTTTTCCATCACCCAAAATTTGGTATCTTGGACGAATGCACAAAGTAACCATATCATTGACCTTGAAATCTTTCAGACCGTTTTTAAAATGGTTTTAACTGAAACTACCATTCTTTTTACTGTGTTACAGTGCCATCAGCGTGGATGTTGAAGAACATCTGTACCACCTAGCAAAAGAAATGGGGATAACAGTCATCACATCCTCCCAGGTAGGCTACAACGTGCATTATTTGGAACATAATAATGTGTATTATTTCCCTACCACGTGCATTATTTCTCTTCAAAACTCAAAATCCTTGTTACAGCGACCTGCCCTGGTACCATACCATTCAATGGAGTTGAAACTTATTGATGGCAAGGGAAAGTGGGTGTTATGTGAACTTAGCCAATGACGTTATCTGGATGCTCTGGATTACTATTTATTGGCATTTTTAGCACTCACACGTCGGAGATGTCAAAGCTTCTGATTCCTTATATCGAGTTAACATAAATTGAAGCTCAGATAATAAACTGATCCAGTTCCCAACTCGACTAACTAGTGGACTATGGTTCTCAGTTACAGGCAAATGATCTTTATCTATGGAAAATACCTATTTGTGCTATGGAGAAATCTCTGATTAGTTACGGAATATTGCAATACACATTTGCAGCAAGTTGTATGCTCAAGGATGCTTTTTACCAATGAACATTGTACAGATTGGATTTTGCAAGTTTGCGTCTGTTTCTTTCCAATTTATGTAAACTAGTTCATAGTATTGCCATTTTTTTCAGCGTGACTCCTACAGGAGTCACCGCATCTCGTATAATTGAGTTGTTCTTAGAATTGACTCTTTTTATCGAAGAAAGGTGATTGATGCAGAAATTCTTGAATGGGAAGACTATGAATAGTAGTATGGAATTATGAAATTTTGTATTAGTGTTTATCCTTTTATCTTCTTTTTTTAGCAAGCATTGTGTGTATGCCATTGAATACACAGCTTGAATGTGTATGATGCAGCTGGGTAAACCTGGCCGGGTCGGGGTTGTCACTCTCCATCTAGGTCTCATACAGCGACCAATGCCCTTATACACCTATCAATATCTCTGGTAATAGATTGTCCAATAATCTTGAAATAGACTCTGTTTTGTTGAGATAACCATAGAAAGTGTTGAAGTGCAGCAAACTTACAATGTGAAGGTCTCCTTCGTCCCGATTGGGAATGTTCCAATCAATCATGGGGGAAGATTAGAGAAGTTCACTATGCTGAACTTCAAGAGGTGGCAGTAGAAGATGTTCTATTTGACAACACTCAATCTAGCTTAGTTTTTGACCAAGACCATTCAAAACATGCTGAGAATGTTGATGTTCATACCATTAGTGCAGTAGGGGCATGGAATCATTCTGAGTTCCTTTGCCAAATCTATATCCTTAACTGCCTTGCCAACTCGTTGTACACAGTGTATAGTATGAAGAGAACAGCTAAGGAGTTGTGGGAGTCCTTGGACAAAAAGTACAAGATAGAGGGTGCAGGTCCAAGAAATTCATTGTTGGTCGATTACTGGACTATAAGATAATTGACTCCAAGATAATTATCAACCAAGTTCAGGAGCTTCAAGTAATCTTACACGAGATCCACTTTGAAGGAATGGTTCTAAGTGTTCAACCTTCTAAGTGGTAGCAATCACTGAGAAGTTGCCTCTTAGTTGGAAGGATTTCAAGAATTACCTGAAGTACAAGCAGAAGGAGATAAATGTGGAAGAACTCGTTAGAGTTCGAATTGAGGAAGAACTCTCTAAAGCCTGTGCAAATTCAGAAAAATACGGTTGTCCATACTAACTAATTTACTCCTTTAAAAAGTCAATATTTACTTCAAAAAAATATGTACCATGAAATTTCAGAGAAAGACTTATTACTCTATTTACTTTAATGAATTATACATTTCAACATAAACTTTGGGTACTTTGGTGTGTGGGTGTGTATGTGTGTGTGATTCTATGTGCTTGGATCACTTCCAGTCACCCCGAGTCCTCGAAATTGATTCCGGATGCTCGGAAGTATGTGTGTGCGTGTGATTCTAGGAGCTCGGATCACTTCCGGTCACCCCGAGTCCTCTAAATTGACTCAGGGTGCTCGGAAGTGATCCGAACACCCGGAATCGCACCTAATCGCCCATGCATCACACACAGATCAGGCGTTATTAAACAATGATGGTTGGATGGAAAGAAGAAAATTATTATTATAGGAGGTATCCAATCCAATAATGAATAGATGTATGAGGATGGATATCCAATCAGGGATCACTTGCTGTCACCCCAAGTCCTCAAAATTGACTCAGAGTGCTCGGAAGTGATCTGAGCACCCGGAATCGCACCTATTTGCCCATGTGTCACACACAGATCAGCTGTTATTAAACGATGATAGTTAGATGGAAAGAAGAAAATTATTATTATTATAGGAGGTATCCAATAATGGACATGTGTATGAGGATAGATATCTGATCCCTGATAGGTAAGGGGATGCAGGATATAGAATCCAATCCAAACTCAACCCATTGTCATCCCTAATCCCAATATCTCATGTTAGTCATCCCATTTGAAGAAATATCCTATAGTGCACCATAACTAAGAATCGAACCATAAATAATTGAGAGACTATATAAATGCACTGCTACTTTACTATTTATTATTATTTTTAATTGACATTAGGTATTCAATTTATTGGTAGCATAAAGGCGACTTCGCGCGTGCCCCAGTGCCCCCGCCAACCCGTCCCAGGGCCAACACGGAGGAGACATTTACCTCGACTTTGCCAAGATTCGAACCCCATACCTCATTGGTAGTAATACCTCATGTGCTAGCTACTAGACCATTCCGAAGGGACTTAGGTATTTAATTTATGGTGATTAATCTTATGGATGACTAATCCAGCACCATAAAAATTATTCATTGATCATCAGACAACCCCACCTACTTTAAAAAAAAATTAATAGCTTTGATTATTTTTTTCCCTTCAGCCCGTCACAAATGGCAAATCCAATGCACTGATAAATTTTTAAATATCAAATTAAAAATAATTAATTTTAAAAATAAAATATCAAATTAGAATGACCAATTCTATAAATGTTATTATATTTACAAATAAATAATAAACATATTAATTCTAACTTATTTAATTTTGTTATCCTAAATTCGTTTCTCTCTTAGTGCTAAATCATTCCCTTTTTATAGCAAGGAATTCATTGTTTAAAATAACTTAAATTTTTTATTTCGTTTCAACAAAAGTAGCATGCGGTATTGCAGTAACAGATGATGAGGTATTTTTTAACATATATGTAAAATATATCGCGCATTATCTGATTTTCCATGTAGAGAGTTATTGCTCTGGATCAATGATTTCTCTCCCTTTTAAAATGCATGGGCCAATTTTAGAGTAGGTAAAAATTCTTTTGTTTGTAAATTATAGATCTATCTTGATTTATAATGATTTATATTATTGGTATAGATTAGGTATCTAATCTGTACTAACATACAGATCATTATGGATCAGGACAGGTCTATAATTTACGGATCAGATGATCCCCTTTTATTTTGGAGAGATCGAGTTTAAATCCCTATTTTGTGTTTTTAATTTTACATGGGCATTTTTTTTCTATAAGTTTTTTTTTTAAAATTTATCCTGATAGAAAACTTCAATAAGATGAGTCAAGATTAGTTTGTTAAAAATATTAGATATTAAAAATAATAGATAACCGGTGCAATTAAAAAAAATGCAATTGATATTAAATTGATGAATCAAATCTAGCCTTGAAATGCACGTCATTATATAATTTCGGAGTTAAAATAACTACATGATAATAATAATTTTGCTAATGTAAAACCCGATCCGATCGACTCTCCAAAGCGACCTGAAGTCCTGAACAACTAACCGCACCCAAACGACGGGGATGAAGACGACGGAGCACGCCCACCGCCGCCAACTCCCACCGCTGATCTCTGTTTGCGCCTCCCTTTGGTGGCTTTCCACTGTTGCTGCTGTAGCGGGTGCTTCCGATGAGTTCTCCAGGGATGGCACGGTCATCGAACTCGACGACAAGAACTTCGACCGCGCGATCTCCGCCTTCGACCATATCCTAGTCGATTTTTATGCCCCTTGGTGTGGCCACTGCAAGCGGCTTGCTCCCGAGGTACGCATCCCTGCCAAAGTTCGTTTTCTTTACTTATGAACTATGTTGAGTTTGTTCGAGAAGAGATCTGAGATCTGCGCGTCAGGAGATGAAAGGGATTTTCCTTTTTTTCACCCTATTTTTCTAAGCCTTATTTGAATATTATGCAAGTGGATGTGGTTCGAGCATTTTCTGTTATGCTCGGGATCAATCAATAACCTAACGAGGAGTTTCTAGAGTCAGGTTTCAGTAACTGACGGATCTCTTACCGTGCACATTTCCTAATCATTTTAAACAATAAAACCTTGATTGGAGTTTACTGGCCGAATAATGATAGGTTTTTCTGGATTGTTATGGATTGCATACGAAAGGAAAATTTCTTTTCTTTTCGCTCACTACTTGACTGACTTGACAATGAAAGTAAGTGATTTAGTGTCTTATAAGTTTTGTTGTCAAATTGTCCATAGTAGCCAAATCAGTAGGGATTCTACATTAATTTAATGGTTCTTAAAGATTACGTGTATGTATGTGGTACACCAAGTGCATAGCTACATTAACTCCCACACATTTGGGTTTATTATTTAGCTAGATCAGTATTTTGACTAGTTGTATTTTTTCATTATAGTGCTGTAATATTATCGGGCATCATACCAAGTTTCTCATGATTCAATAAGATGCTTCACATTAAAGTTCAAGATGCAGTGGTATCTCGGTATCTTTGAAATAGCTTTTAATGACTATGCCGCAAGGCACTTTTTATTCATATGATATTTAATTGGAACTTTTGATCTTGCTTTCTATTTAAAATTAAACTGAAGATATGAGGCCTTCTAAATTGAAGGCTCAAAATTGGAATCCAATTAAGATAGTAAATTACTATCCTAGAACTCAAAACATTTTCTCTGTAAATTACACTATGGCACTCTTCTAGCAATATATGTATATAATATTGTGGCAATGAGATTATTTCAAGATGCATTAATAATACATTTTTGCAATTTTGTAGTTGGATGCAGCTGCTCCAGTGCTGGCTCAGCTAAATGAACCAATAGTGATTGCTAAGATAAATGCTGACAAATACAGAAAACTTGCTTCCAAATATGACATAGAGTATATTTCTTTTCACTTTGAGTTCCTTGAAGAGTTATTCTATCACTGCACCATGAATCCTGCCTTGTTCGAAAAGTAAATTTGTAAACAATATATGGTACAGGTTGAGAAAGTCGAAGATGTGCTAATGGGATCTTAATTCTTTACTGAAATATGTATTATCTATGCATATATCATGCATGATCTGTGGCATTTGGTTTTACATTAAGCTATTTTTTGCCATTATGTCAAGTGCAGTGGTTTTCCTACAATGAAGGTTTTTATGCATGGAGTGCCTATGGAGTACACTGGCCCAAGAAAAGCTGACTCACTTGTGCGGTTTCTAAAGAAGTTTGTTGCTCCTGATGTTTCATTCCTTGAATCTGATAATGCAGTCCGTAACTTTGTTCAAATGACTGGTACCGATTTCCCTTTGTTTATCGGCTTTGGATTGGATGAATCTATTATTCTGGAACTCGCCCGCAAGTACAAGAGAAAAGCCTGGTTTTCCATAGCAAAAGATTTCTCTGACGAAATGATGGTAGCATATGATTTTGACAAAGTTCCAGCATTGGTATCTCTTCATCCCAAATATAATGAACAAGGAGTTTTCTATGGCCCGTTTGAAGGTGAGTTCGGAATAGGAATAACTAAAGAATGTGGGTAGCATTTCGTCTTATTAACTACAAAAGTTTGGATAGGATGTAGTACAATAAAAGATAAAACATAGTTACTGAAGGAATGCCTGGCTAACTATGTTGCTTTGCTTGCTAATTGCTTGCTAAGGACATTAATTGAACAAAGTCAGTGAATTGGTTTGTGATCACTGGTTTCTTGAAATTATTAAATTTTATTAGTAGAAGGAAATCTTATCTGTCTTTGTTTACATGTCCTATATTTAAGCTAGTTGAAGTGATAAAAGAATCATATGCTTCTCAGATATCTATATTTTGACCGCATTCATTATACTTTGTCCGTACAAGACTGAACTTGGTTCTCAAACTTGAATTTGCAGGGGAATTCTTGGAAGATTTTATACGGCAAAACCAGCTGCCTCTTATTGTTCCTATTAACTTTCAAACACTCAAGCTGGTGAATGATGATGAGAGGAAAATTGTGTTGACAGTCGTGGAGGATGAGTTAGATGAAAATTCACTAAAATTGATCAAAACATTGAGGTCTGCTGCCAATGCTAATCGAGATTTAATATTTGGTTATGTCGGGTTAAAGCAATGGGGAGATTTTGTTGATTCATTTGATGTCAGTAAGAGCTCAAAACTTCCGAAGCTTCTTGTTTGGGATGGAAATGAGGAATACCACGTGGTAAGTACATACTTGCATTCACAAAAATAAAGCCAGTTTTTTAAATTAGTAATTGAATGTCTTTTTTGTTAACCAATGTCATATGTCTATCATCCAAGCTTCTATGATGTAATTTTCTGATTATTTAGTTGTTAATAGTTGAAATGTAATTCATCTTATCTCTTGTCCCAATTACTTGAGTGTTTCTATGCACTGATTGACCAATAATTTTTAGTTACATTATGCTGCGGAAGCTGTTTCTTAAAGTTATGATGGTTTTCATTAAAACATTTACATTCATAAGAAGCTTACTTGATGTACAGATGGAGTGTTAACCAAATTCTGCCAAATTCCTGTAATTTGGAATTTCAAACTTAGCCAACTAATGAATGTGAAATACTGGAGAAATTAAGTGTTCCAAAGTAAAAACCAAGAAACAATCCTCTCATTCACCTTTCATTTTATGCTAAGTGGTTATACCGCGTGCTTGTTCTATGTTTTGGTAAAACAGGCACAGACATCACATTCTGTGTATTATCCTCATTTGGATGATAGATTGAAGCATCATGCTATTTCTAGTTCTTTCCATTATTTTCTCATTTATGAAATATAGTTATAAGAACTTAATGTGCTCATAGAGATGCCATAGAAGGAACTATATCCCAAGACTTATTGGACCATGCTTAGATGCACTAACCATCCAGGTTAAAAGATATGTGCTTCGTTCCCAGACTCTACTCTTTTCTCTGAAAAACTTGTTTAATTAGAGACTACGATCTGGCTTGGTTTTCTCCTTTTGTCAGTCGACATCATTTAGAAGACGCACATTGGCTCAGATTAGTGCAATGGCAACAAATCCCTAAATGGTGGCAATACTCTACATTAGTAACAAAGTTGCTGCATGGAAATATTCTTCAGAAGTTATACCCTTATCAGAATATGATTAAGTAAACCCACTAAATACTTTAAAATAGAGAGGGGTGTGTGGTTGAACAAATATTTTACATGGTCTATTTTTATATTTTGATTCATGATTGTAAACATGTAATTAATTGCATCCATAAGTTAAAAAAAAACATTTTTTATTACTTAAAACCATCTTAAAGATAAACCCTCATCTTGGATTTCCCTGAAACCAAATGTACGAACTGCTTAGCTCCTAGCAGAATCCAAATATTACATTTACTAATGTGCAGAAGCACTTCTGAAAAAGAGGTTTCTTGAGTAAATATACTTGTCCACACTTGTGACAATATGAGCTATTAGATGGCATTAACTAAATTTGTTTGTTAGTGAGATGGCATATCGAATGGAGTTCATGTCTACCTAAATTAAACTATGCACGATTTTGTTTGCAGATGAACTCATTCAATGGCTTGCGCAAGAAACTCTATATTGTTGGGAACGTTTACTTGCTTTAGTGCATTTTCCATCTTAGCATAGATATGTCCTTGTTGTCAAACAAATTTTATTGATAGCCTTCACTTCTAAGATTCGTTGCCCCTTTATAACAACCTGAACCAGTTATCATATTTCCATGTGTCCTGATGATGGTTTCTATTTTATGATGAAGGTTGTTGGCTCAGAAACCCTAGATGATGTTGATCAGGGTTCTCAGATAAGTCGTTTCCTCGAAGGATATAGAGAAGGAAGAATGATAAAAAAGAAGATTGGTGGTCCTTCATTCATTGGCTTCATTAACTCATTGATCGGCATTAGGACAGTCTACCTCATTGTATTCATAGTTGTTATCCTAATGGCTGTTCGAAGCTTTAGTCAAACTGAAGATACTCCGCCAACCCAACCATATCACGCAGCTGAAGGAACAGAAGCAAGCATTTCCGAGACTGAAAGTAGTAGAAGCTATCAACCAGGTGACAAGGAAGATTGAAATGGTGGCCATTTCAATAGTTTGTTTCATCATTCCTTATTTCCCAACGTAAGACTCGCTTTAGTTCTTCCTGAGACTTAATGATAGAAATCTATATTTTATCAGCAGTCATTTTGCTTTAGATTATTTATACAAAAGAATAGATTTACTGAATAATTAGTGGTTATAAATTTTCTTATTAATGCAGCTTTAACATATTTTATTAATTTAACAATTGTTATTAATTTTTTTAAAAAATCCGTATTATGATTTCATCTGACATTATTTCTATAGTTTTCCGTTTTAAATATTGATTGTTTGGGCCAAGCAAGAAATTTTAGTAATTCAATATGTATAGTTTCATATGATTTAGAATTTACATTACAATTTGAAATTAAAATTGAGATGTAAAGAATAGTTGTGGGTATGTGAGATACACTTTATGAGTTCTTGCTTACTGTTCTTATGCCAAGGGAGGAGCTCATCAGAGTGCTACAACAACTTGCTTATCATTAAACTTTCCGGTTTTCATTCGAAGAACCGACTTCTAGATTGCTCGAAACCGAAGGGGGTTTTGCTTTTGGGGGTCTTAAATTCATTGATGAGGTTTCACCTAAGGATGACAACTTGATTTAGAGTTTTGAGAGAAGCTCGTCTAAGACAAGGGGATGATGCCGTTGACATCTTTTAGGCATCGCGATAATAAGGATCTTACTCATCATGAAAATAAGAAAATGATCGTTAAGATTCTCTTGATCAAGAACATCTCTCTTTTTATTTGGGTTGGCCTAGATAAAGGCTTTCAAATCCGTAAATCTTGTACATCAATTAGCTCACTTTAGGTTAATTACTACCAATTCTCTAAGTGGTGCATTACCTGCCTAATTAGTCTAGTTGCCAACCCATTTAGGTTAAATCATCATTAATGCAATGCTCAAATAGGAGTTTATGCTTTTGTCTAATTGCAAATCAATTCGAACTAAATTGTCCGCATACAATATTTTCTGTTGCTAAATTAAGGTGGCTACTTTGGCTAGTAACATTGGTTGCTCCGCTAAGATTGATCATTTTCACAATTAACTCTAATATTTAAAACGTGGATTGACTTGTGCAATTTAAAAAATGGAAAACGTGTTTATTTGAGCAGTTTGATTTTTTTTTTTTTTTTTTTTTTTGAACTATTATCGGTACATATTTTTGGATTTATCTGCTGACATGACGGGTAAGAAATCTGTGTGAATTGAATTAATCATCGTTAAAATCAATTCGTTCAAAAAACATTATATATTTAGATTATAAAAAAATCAAATTGGATTTTTCAACTATAGAAAGTTGAGTGAAACTTAGTCAAATCTTGTTTATTGTTCAATTGATAAGGTAATTAAATCAAGTTAAATAAAATAGAGTGTAAAATGAATTAAATTTTTACTTTTTATTTAGGGTAAATGGACATAAACTCTCAGTACAAAAAGTTCAACTTTATTGTTAATTTCTATATTAGAGAATATTTATTTTAACTTCCTAATACACATCAATTCGTCTATTCACTATTTATGTACTTATTTTGAGGGACTGTTGTAAAATATAAATATAAAAAAGTTTAAAAGGAGATATAATTCCTCTCAAATTTATCACTGTTTATATTCAAATCTAATATACTACTTATGCACATAATTTTTAGGTACATAGGGAAATGTAGGTACAAAAAGTTTATAATAAAATATAATTTTTCCTAAATTCAACATCATGTTTTTTAGGTAATTGACAAAATATATGTAAAAAAGTTCATAATGAGATATGATTTTTCTTAAATTTAGTATCATTTAAAGTAAAATCTAGTATATTTTTTATTCAATTAAGTATTATCTTTAATAATAATAATAATAATAGTAGTAGTAGTAGTAGTAGGTAGAGTATATATGTAGGTATAAAATCTATTTTATTAGGTATAAAATATCTGGGATTAAATATATATGTAATTTAATTTAGTATAATTATATAAAATAATAAATAGACAGTGAATTAGATGAATTGGTAGAAGTTGAAATAATATTTTTTCTACAGCAAGTTGCTGACTTATTTCATATATTTTTATATTTATAAAGGCAGTTAAATTGCGTATTGGATGACATCACAAATGTCATTAACATAAAAAAAAAAAGGCTATGTGGATTTGACATAATTAATGAACGTAGGT
>JBBPFP010000060.1:2282392-2300833 GCA_037974795.1 Kaempferia galanga | reverse complement strand
TTGTCTCTTTTTCAATCCGTTGCCCTGATCGTTTGAATTGGTATAAAGGGGCAACCATGCTTGCTTTCCGATTATCTTTGAATAGATTAGGCCAAGAATTGCCACAATTCGCCTGTGTGTTCTATCCACTACTGTGATTATCCGTACTCGCAGCCCACTCGACGTCGAGATCACATCCTCAGCCTTTCCAACAAGTTTAACACTGTCTGGTGAAGTTTTTCCAACAACAGTAACAACCGTTTCATTAGCCCTCAAGTTGGGTACAACCACCTCAACAACATGTAGCATCTCAACATCCTTATTGGCATCCACATCAATAAGCCCAACAACAGACTTGAGAGCGAACGATTACAGTAGGTTAAGTTGGCAGTTCCTGATCAACAACAACAGATTGGGATGTTAATGGATTCTGATGTCGGGCCAAAATCTTCCGTCTTGCCATTTCGGTGCAAAAAATAATGGAAAAAAGGATCTAAACAACGTGCAAAAACTAAAAAGAATAACTGCTTATTACCTTGCACAAGACTACTGTAAACACCTACCAAGTTTGATATATTTTTCCCTTTTTCTTCTTCTTAGCGAGTGGCCAAGAAAAGCTCTGATGATCACTGAAAAATCTTGAAAACAGAACCACAGTGGCATGTTTGCAGCAGTGAACCAGAACACAACAACCAAGAAACCAGGAAACAAAACAGATTGATGGGAAGGAGCCAACCGAGAGAGGGAAGGAAGAAGCACTAAGGAGAGGGTATGCAAAGGAGATGGGAAGGAAAACTAACATGTACCTTCACATACCGCCCAACAACTACTACTACTTTGGCCACCACCTGCACTAGAAAAGACTATCAACTCTAGAGAAGGCAATCTGACAGCCATAAACAAAATCCCTCATGCCATCGATGGGAGAAAAAAACTTACCCGAGGACCAATAACACAACCTAAATTCTACCAATTTGTAACCACCGTCCCTCTAGGAATCCTATAGAAAATAAAGAGTGTCTCTCTCTAAATTGGTAGGGAGAAGAATATCATCAATGTTTTTTTTTATAATACACTGTTTATTAGTATTGGTAAGGGTTGAAGTGTAGTAGTTATGAATCCGTAGTTGTTATAACTATGTCAAAGTATACTTTTAAAAATAATAAAAAAAAAGAAGTAATGGCAAGGATGAGATGCCAATTTGATACAATTAGGATGTTTATTCCAATAACATGGAGTCTTTTTTATTTGGCCTAATTTTTTAGTTACTATTATTTTTCTTTCTAATTTTTGTATGATTAGTCCCTCGATTTCTAAGTTGGTATTGAATATTAACCAAAGATTTACTCAACGATAAATAAGAAGACACCTATATTTTAGAGATTTAAGATCCATTAACTCCGGAGAGTAGCCATCTCTAATCAAGATTCATATATAAATGTATTCATAATTTTCTAGACATTGTAATCGTTTTAACAAAAATTAAATATGTATACATTTATTTAGTAATAAATTAGAATGTGAGGTAGAAATATCTATATATAAATATATAATTCTAAATACAATACTTTTCCTCTATTTTAAAATTAATTTGATAAGAATTTTATAAATTCATATATTATGAAATAATTAAATGACTTTGAAGAATAAATTATAATACTTTACCCTCTGCCATTACTTACTAGATTTTTCTTTTTAAATCATATATTTCAAGTCATACTTAATTTCCCTATGCAAATTACTTGCATTCTACAATTTCAAGTAAAAATTTAACCACAATAGAAAATAAATGGCAAATATTAAAATAGGGCATTTTATTTTCATTATCAACTAAGTTAAAATGATTTTAATTAAATTAAAGTAATTTTGATAAAAAATATCTCATATATATGAATTTTGATATTACTTTATTATAGTAATTTTGATAAAATTATTTTAAATAATTTTGAAATAAAGTTATTTTTAATAAAAAAATATGGTTGTGTTTTGATATTTTTTTAAACTGGTGTGATAATAATAATAATAATAAAGGACAATGTTTTTTTTTTTTACTCAAATGATAATAATTTTCATGAGGTAGGAGTGGTAACAGCACACAACCCTCGCATTTCCCTATAAATAGTCTCTCCTCCATTACCGGTCGTCGTTGTCTCCGCCTTCCCGGTCCATTTCTTCCTCTCAAAACTTTTCTCCGCCACCGTCACCGCCATGGCTAACTCCCGGGAGTCCGTCAGCGAGTGGGGCCTCTCGCCGCTCTCCGTTGTGGACCCGGAGATCCACGACCTGATTGAGCACGAGAAGCGGCGCCAGTCGCACGGCATTGAGCTAATCGCCTCCGAGAACTTCACCTCCTTTGCCGTCATTGAAGCCCTCGGAAGCGCACTCACCAACAAGTACTCCGAAGGCATGCCGGGAAATCGCTACTACGGCGGCAACGAGCACATCGACGCCATCGAGAACCTCTGCTGCTCCCGCGCCCTCGCCGCCTACCGCCTCGATCCTGCCAAGTGGGGCGTCAATGTTCAGCCCTACTCCGGCAGCCCGGCGAATTTCGCGGCCTACACCGCCCTGCTCAACCCCCATGATCGCATCATGGGCCTCGACCTCCCATCCGGCGGCCACCTCACCCACGGATACTACACATCCGGAGGCAAGAAGATCTCCGCCACCTCCATCTATTTTGAGAGTCTCCCTTACAAGGTCAGCCCCTTGACCGGCTACATCGACTACGATAAGCTGGAGGAGAAGGCGCTCGACTTCCGCCCCAAGCTCATCATTTGCGGTGGAAGCGCATACCCTAGGGATTGGGACTACGCGAGGTTCAGATCCATCGCCGACAAGTGCGGGGCCTTGTTATTATGCGATATGGCTCACATCAGTGGGCTCGTGGCCGCTCAGGTAATAATCGATGAAACATTCATTCTTCTCCTTCTGGTTTTTTTTGATGTTTGTATACCTCTTTCAAATAAATTTTTTTTTGAAAAGCCATCATCGGTAATTGACGGATTTGGTAGATCTGAATACATGGTTTTTGGATCTATCGTGACTCTTTTTTGTTGGAACATTCATCTAGATCTGATCGGAATGGATGTAGTCCTATTGCTCGAATGATGCGGAATAAATTTGAAAGTTTTTATTGTAGTTAAGAGACCAGGTTTTTAACCTTGGTGTTCCGTACATTTTTTGTCGGCATATATTTGTCTTTGGCAAATGGATTCACGTTGGAGATTTGGAATTGCGAATATTAGTCGAGGACAGACAGATCTTTCGTCTTGGATGCCATCAAACATTTGTCTTCCAGTTTTGTGAGATTTGCTATCTTTTTCTCTTCCAATTATTGCTTTTAGGAAATTACAACTTAGCTCGATTAGTTAATCTTTCAAATTGATGGTGCACAAGGTTACATTGATTGTTTTCCGATCTGGTAATTTATCTAGTGAGCTGTCTATGTAGGAAGCTGCAAATCCCTTTGAGTTCTGTGATGTGGTTACCACCACTACTCATAAGAGTCTCAGAGGCCCTAGGTCCGGCATGATCTTCTATAGGAAAGGCCCTAAGCCACCAAAAAAGGGACAGCCAGAAGACGCAGCTTATGATTTTGAGGACAAAATCAATTTTTCTGTATTTCCAGCTCTACAAGGTGGCCCTCACAATCACCAGATTGCTGCACTGGCTGTGGCACTGAAGCAGGCTATGTCACCTGGTTTCAAGGCATATGCCAAGCAGGTCAGGGCAAATGCTGTTGCTCTTGGGAACCATCTGATGAGCAAGGGCTACAAGCTCGTGACAGATGGAACTGAGAACCACCTTGTTCTCTGGGATCTTAGACCTCTGGGCTTGACTGGTATTAACCGTTGGATTCCATCACGCCAGTGTTTGTTTGCTTATCTCTTCCAGATTGAAATAAGAACCTCCAAATTCCATTTTTTTTTTCAGGAAACAAGGTTGAGAAACTTTGTGATCTCTGCAATATTACTGTAAACAAGAATGCTGTTTTTGGAGACAGCAGTGCATTGGCTCCTGGCGGTGTCCGTATTGGTAAGAACTTTGTTGCACTAGCTTGATCACTTGCAGCAGTGTCTCGAAATGCCTATAGGTATATAGTATTTGTGTTTCGTGATCATATAGTTTAATTGCATCTTCTGTTGAAATCTTGTGTATGATGAGAGTGAGACCGTACCACCCGACTGATCAATATGCTCAGGCGGCATACTACTGGGCCTGGTGGATGTGCACGACGGCAATGCTGCTCCCCTCCACAGGACTAAACTGAAGTGCTTTTCAAAGACGGACGCTATGATTCTATAAGATCTTTTCTTGAACTTGGTTTTTCATCAATGACCATAGATGCTACTTAAATTTTACTCTAATGAATCATAAAATGTTCATGGGATCCTTACAACCACACTATACCCTTTCGTTAATCTCTCAGGCGCGCCTGCTATGACATCACGGGGCTTGGCGGAAAAGGATTTTGAGCAGATAGCAGAGTTCCTTCACCAAGCAGTCACCCTTTGCCTCGCCATCCAGAAAGAACATGGCAAGTTGCTCAAGGATTTCAACAAAGGCCTAGTGAATAACAAGGATATCGAGGAGCTGAAGGCTGCAGTTGAAAAATTTTCCGCATCATTTGACATGCCGGGCTTCCAAATGTCCGCAATGAAGTACAAGGACTAGGATGCCTTGCCTCTCAGCTCATGCTTTATTGTTCCTTTTGTTTTGAGAAATTTGAACTCCGATTGAATTTTTTTTTTTTTGTTAAACCAAAAGCTCATGCTTTTGTTATGTTCCTGCTCAGCTACGAGTACATGTTCTTGAAATTGATTCTTCTTTGTTCAATAATCCCGTTCATATATATTTGCTACCGTAAGATCAACCAAGAATAATTTAGCAAGTTTATTAGTATTTAAATTTGTGGATTAGAAAATTGATGGTCTAATTGATAACTTCGCTTGTATATGTGGTCGATCCTTCATTTTCTCCAAGTCTATGTCTTTCTTTGCTTCTCCAAAAGGCAACTCTACGTGTTGCACCCTAGCAACAAGTCTTGTAAAACTACACCATCGACCAGAATAATTTAATTTTTGATTCACATGGTGATCAATTGGATTGATCAATCTAATATGATGCTAATATGAAAAAAATTATTGTCTCTTCAGGACGGTGCGATGGTTAAGACATAAAAGATTATCACATGAGATCAAGAGGTCAAAATTTGACGCGCCCTAGCATGCCTCTCTCATACCTTAATCATTTGCACTAATGGCTAGTAACACCCGTGATTTATCTCTTCCGTGTTAGTTCGGGATGGATTGATGGAGGCGCTAAGGCGAGCGAATCACCGGTGGACCGGTGGGATGGATTCTCTAGGCAATTGGAATCTCACTTGGTGCGTTTTACACTAGGTTTAGCCATGAATTATTATTAAAAAGCTTACAAAAATAACTAATTGGTAAGTTTGAATCGGGTTAAAATTCTTGATTTGTGACTTGAATCATGGTTCGGACCGGAGCAGGATAAGGTAAGGCTGTGCTGGCGGGCAGAAAGGAGTTGGTTGGGCCGGACGTTATCTTCACGCCCGCCCAATCCCCACGCATTAATTTTATTGTATTTTTTTAAAAAATAATTAAATTTATTTTTAATTCAGTTTGTCTCTCTTTCTATAAATCCAACCACCACCACCACCACCTCGTCGGTGCCTGCCGCCTGCTACTATTGCCGCCTCCCTCCGTCCACCAAACCTATGCTCATCCGGAAATACCCAAATCGCCCCTACGGTATCCGCTCTTTCTCTGCTCTTCTTCACGGATTTACCCAAAGATTGAAGGCGATTTGGTCAGCCTACATTAGAAAGAGTCGCCCCCAAGCCATACGTTCCGCCATCGCTTCAATGCTTGTCGCCCGACGGACTTGAGGAGAAGAAGGCGACGAGGAGGGAAGGATCGACGAGGAGGGTGGTAGTAGGAAGAAGGAAATTATTGGAATCCAAGAAAAGAAAGGTGGTGGATTGTGCGGCCTGCCCTCTCTGCTTCTTCATCCTCTCCAGGCTGCCTTCGAGCAGCAGCTACACCGTTGCGACTTGCTCAGGCGCCGGCATCGATCCGGATTGGGGACTCTTCCAGGTTCTTTCTCGGATTACTTTCCGATAGTTTTTTCAATGAATCGGGATGGTTGATTTTGTGCTTGCACGTGGTAAAGTGGGTTTGTCGCAATTTGGGACCTTTTCGGCGGCGTGGTGTGTGGGTGGATTGAGGGCTGAGGGATCAGTTCTATGAAAAATCTTGGTGGTTTGGTGATTGGGGTGGTGGGTTGGTAAGTTCGTTAATTGTAAATATGTGTGTTTAGAATTGAAGGGAGGAAACTGTTAGTTCCTATGCGCATATTATTCGGAATTCTGTGCGATGAGAAAGGATTTTGGACCCCTGCTTGTTGATTTTGTGGTGCTGATCACTAGCTTTCCCTTTGTCTGGATCTAGTTTGGCTGGATCTACATACCTTCATGGCTTTGTTTATTATTGTGAATTATCAATGTTACTTCTTTTAGTTGAAGTTCTTCTTGTTTCATGCAGCAGCTAGCCATGGTTAGCATAAGACGAAGAAGATCTCTGGGGCTCTGTTCTGGTAGTCCTCTTTAGTCTCTGTGGTTTTCCTTCACAAGTTATTTTCCCCTTTTATATCTTTGTTTGGGAATACGATTCAGAGACTTTTTTTTGGCACATGGACCTGTGGCATATCCAAATTTTGTCCTTAGTGCTGGAAGATAATCTTCTAATTCATTTTACTTTTTCAGTTCGCTTTAAATATATGTTTATGTATATTATATATAGGTCATTGTATCTTAAAGATTCATTTGTTTGGATTAAAGTCGACACTATTCTTAAATCAGTAAGAATAATTTCATCGGACAATCAAGTAATTCTACATGGTGATAGATGTTTTTCCTGATGTTCATAATGTGAATCAAAAGGAAATCAAATGTGTGGTTTGCTTTGGTGTTTGAGCGTGTAATTATATAGCTTAATGTTCTAATGTGAATTTTGCAGGAAAAAGTTCCTCTCTTGTGGTGGTTCCTAAGCCCACTGAGATTCGGACTGCTGATGAACATTCAAGTCAGCATGTAAAGCCAGTTAGTGTGCATACCATGCCTTCAGTGGAGACGAATCTTCAACAACCGGTATAAATTTATTACACAATCCCATTTTTTATGTATCACCTATTTTGTTATCTTCTTGATGCCTGAATGAAACATTATTGTATGAGTTGCTATCTTAGGCAATGAAATACTCTCCGAAGTATACTATGCTTTTTGTCCATTTGATATTTCTCTGGAACTTGTTGACTGTTCATGTAATATCTACCTATTTCATTCCATCAGTTTCTAGTGAATTGATTTATATACCAATTGACATAAAAATACCCAATTACATTGTTAGTTTACTGAGTTATAGTACTTTAGGATCTTTATCACATATTGTGTGAACTAGACATATTCACATCATAAACTTTGGGGATATATGCGCATTGGTGTCAATTAATCACACCGTCCTGTGAAGTGTATGGTATGTTTGAAGGACAGGAGTATATTTGGTGAATGTATTTCAGAGATTTATACTACAAGAATAAACACTCAGAGGTAAGGAGTTCATAAATTTTCTTAATAATGGCAGTCATGTGGTTATGCCTAGTGTTCTCATTAACCTATTATAACGAGGCCTGATGGATTGACATGGCTTATACTGCTGCGTATGCTTACAACGACCAACATGTTATTAGTTCTTCAAGTTGATGATATATTGCATCTTGATGTTTCTCCTATTTGGCATTTCACATCTCAGAATCAACTTATTTACCTGGGTGTAGGCATAAACCTTTCGAACTACCTTTGCTTTTTAGTAGATTGGATCCCAATGGCATCCAGTAACTCTGCCAGTGATTTGTGCTTCTTTGTTGCCTAAAGTTTGGATTAAATAGGTCTATTTCAATTTTTCTAGTCGCTCATTCTTGACAATCCCTTTCTAGAGACCTATTATAACATTATTAACTATAAACTATTTTTGCGTACAAATATTTTATATTCAAAAAATGTGCTGTTCCTCAGGTAAACAAGTCTGAAATGTATCTTGGATCCACAGATGAGATCGAGAAAGAAGAGCTAAACCAATGTTATCCAGGTTTGTGCACAGTGCATCTGTAGACCTAATGTTTTCTAGTCCTTCTAAGCATATGCATCCTTGCATAAGGTTGGTTGAATCATGAGATTATGAAATCCTAACGTTTGGACTGCAATGTTAATGATTTATGCAAACGCCGACTCTGAATGAATGGGACCAACATGGCTTGCTGATGATCTTATTTTTACATGTCTTAGTTTTGTTTCCATTTGCAGGGAAAGAAATAAAACGTAGAAAACGACATAGGAGAAAACACTATGAAAACCAGGAACCATGCATTATGAGAGGGGTTTATTTCAAAAATATGAAATGGCAAGCAGCAATAAAGGTTGACAAGAAACAGATACACCTGGGGACTGTCGGATCTCAAGAAGAGGCTGCTCGACTATATGACAGGTATTGATCTATTAGATGCACACTTACCCAGTATCGCAGCTCTCGTTCTCAGAAAAGCATCTCATTCTCTTTTAATTTTCAACTAAGTAATATTAATTTTGTTTTTGCAGAGCAGCTTTCATGTGTGGGAGAGAACCCAATTTCGAGCTCTTGGCGGAGGAGAAACAAGAACTAAGGCAATACAACTGGGAAGAGTTCTTGTCGATGACACGCAGTGTGATCAACAACAAGAGTAACGAAGCTCCCAATTTCTCTCATCAGGTCATGGTCAATTAGGATCTTCCTTGCACAATCTCATTGGGGTTTTTTTTTTTTTTTTTTTGTTTGTTTTTTTCCTTCTTATTTTTGAAACAGAGAATCAGAGGAAGCTTACTCCAGGGAAGCGAAAAAAGTCATCAGAGACTCAGATTTCCAGTAGCAACTGCGAACAGGAGGGAGGCAGTCACGATTCATCGATGTCTGAGGATGACGAAGATATTGATGCCGATGGCTCTACCTTGTGATCCTATCGATGCATGAAACTTAGACTCCCATAATTTTATTTATTGAGGCATTTAGACATGTGCATAGTTCATCATCTCTTAGATTTATCGCTAATTAATTTGCTTCATGTAAAGGCCCATAATAAGTAGAGCGAGTTAGATTCAGATAGGAATTTCTTACTGATGCAATCGATCATTGTTAACATTCTGAAGTTGCAGCATAAATTTTATCTTGATTGCTGCTCCAGGGTTGTTATTCTGAGGTGGAAATGTAAATCACATCGAGGACTTCTCCGTAGGAATTAAAGTACCATTTCAACCGCATACTTTTGCATGATACTATAACAAAATATAGATTGCTCTTAAATTTATGTGTTGAGTTTTGTCACGGTGGTGAGTTCTCATGCTATTCAAATTAAAACTCACCTTTCAGATTTTGATCAACTTCAACGAACTTTCTAAAGAAATTGAGGTTATATTTGAAATTCCAGTGAGTACAGCTCCATTCAATCTTTGAAATAATGATTCTCAAAAAGCATTTTTTTTTTAAAAAAAAAAGAATAACTCCTTAAACCACCGTATTTGATTTTTAATTAGATTGTATTTCTTTAGGATATGAATATATATATAGAAAATTAAAAGTCATTATTTGTTTTTACCCTATAGTCTTAACTTTTAACAACTTCAAATCAAAATACTATTTTGCTTCAATCAACCCCACCGATTTGGTTGAATGGGAAACGTAGCAAAAACTTTGATTTAGAACTCCATGTATACTGCAAAAGAAGAAGAAGAAAAAAGCATCGGAGGAATGGGATATCCTAACGTGACAAAGATCAGTCGAGTAACAACTAAGCTATTAGATTGCACTCGTCAACTATATCATTTGCTTCCAAGGCCAGCAAGAGGATCAGATCAGCACTACAAATAAAGCTCCGTCTACGGTGACTTGATGATTCACGAATACAAGAACACTCTCACGTCTATCTTTTCTTTTCCCGATGTGGGCCAGTGTCTTTGAACATGAGACGGATCGGACAGTTTGACAAGTTAACTCAAAATTTAAAGGTAAAATAGAACTAGTGTCGGTGAACACACAATTAAAGAAAAATATATTACCATCCTTAATTTATACTTATCCTTAGTTTATCACTGTGTATCAAGACTGATAAAACAAAATAAAACAACTATTTTACCTTTTTAATTTTTTTTTTCCTTACTCCTCCAATTTGATCCCAACACTCTGATAAGGCCACACCTTAACTAATGACGGGACTAACGACCAACTTCCTGGCAGCGAAGGGCATTGTGCTCAGGAGGAGGGTGGCAATGTGGCAGACACCAAGACATTCGAGCTGGTGGTAAACATTGAGATTTCGAGTTAGAAAGATTTTCCAATACAACTAGTCAATGGTAAATAACATCTCAACCTTCATACAATCTGCTACTTGATTCTCAGGCTTAACCTTCTAAATCAATAACCAGTGTTTTCCAGTACAACTACTGGCACTGCGCTATCCACTCTGAGTAAATTGCTTGCATTAAACTACAATTCAGTTTCAGTCATCATAGTACATACCTGCGTCTATCATCCGGCATTGATTGGTATATTGACGGCCCCATACTGTTTACCAGAAACACAACTAAGCTTACAAATGCCCCTTCCATCAGTAGCAAGTAGGTAGCAACCAACCACAAAAATCCAGTTCCTGCAATACAATATGGAGACGGAAAGACTTGCCAGCCAAGTCAATTAACCCATCACTCCTTGACAAGGCCATTCGGTCTCAAAAAAGGGTTCATTACTTATTTCATACTCTACATTAATCAATCACCTTTCTACTCCATTTAAAGGCAACACCACGACTACTCTCATTGAGAGTGGCAAGAAGAAGCTTAACCTTAGCAGTAAGTTATCATGCGTTTTTAGTTAATTTGCCTCGACCTTCACAGATTAATGAATTTCTTTTTTTCTGAAAGGTGAAGACGGTTGGATAGAGGATCGAGGATGAAGAACTCACTTGGGTTTCCTCCAACAGCTAGGCACAACATATCTGCGGCTCTGCAAAGACTGATCAAGAGCTTTGCTCAGCTGTTTGCTCTGCAGAGGGAGGGTGACGAGGTGGAGCTGGAGATTGGGTGCCCAACGGATGTGCAGCATGTAACTCACATTGGCATCGGTGCTGATGGGATTGGCACACTGAACAATTGGGTTGGAGACCCTGAGTTGCTGTCCCTCTCGGTCCCAGCTCTGACGATTGAGGAAATGGAGAGGGTGCTGGTTCAAACATCTGATGAGATCGTTGCTAATGAATCATCCCTCGAACAGGGGTTCCAGGCCCATGGTCTGGAGACACCTGTATGACCTTCCTGTTCATATTTTGCATCCAAAGTAATATATGGCTATTTGAGATATCTGTTCATGAAATGCAATAATGCAGCAAGAACTTCCTTACCATTCTTATTCTCGTTTTTTAAAGACTTTTTCAACATCAATAAGCTAGAGTGCTTTGCAAAAAAATTCAAATTATATACTTGTTTGTCTGATAACAAAAACATGTAAAGAAAGGGGATTGATTATTATTGCATTTATGGATCAAATTGACTTTTTTGGGTGGAAGAATACAAAGGTCCCTACGCCGATTCTTCGAATTAAGAGAGTACCGTGATCAGCTTCAAGTAATTAAACCGTTCCAATTAAATTGCAAAAGAAACATTGAAAAAGCCAAAGTTGAAAATTGTGGAATTAAAGGCTTTTGAACTTGGTATTTGGTTGGGCTGTCACATAAAAAAATATATATATGTTGCGCCATCATAATTTTTTTAAAAGTCAAAATAAATAAATCCTTGTTTCTCAGCAATTTCTTCTCTTACTTTAAGGGGGCTTTATATTTGGCATAAATTATCTTATAATAGGGAGAATATTATGTCATAGGAGGTAGCTAGAAAATTTCTGCACTATGAAATGAAGATAAATTTATTATAAAATAATATGATAGGAAAGATTTATAAATAGAAAGAATGGCATAATTTTGCCAAATGTCAAAAATAAGTTATTTAATTCCAGTTAATAATCTTATGTAAGTTACTGCAAGAGATCCTTCTATTTCTACATATAATTGTCAACTATTTCTACATATCATTGACTAATAGTGAACTACTATCAGTTCGAATTAAATCATCACATCATTCTCATCATCTTAAAATCATCAAATCTAATTTAGGTTGATTATATGGATCATCCACTGTATCACAGGTGAGTTGTTAGACACTGGCGAGCTAATAAATTTTTATAGCCTACGTGATTAAATTTTTCTCTTTTCCAATAACATTGGCCGATTGCCATCTACTTGGCACAGCGGAACTGACGTCGAGAGAGGTAAATGGGTCAGCAGCTCGTGTCGCCACACCTGATGGTGCCACTCAGTAGGCTAGCACATAGCTCTGCCCTTCTTGTTAGACCTAATAATTTAACGGCTAAATACTCTTATTTTGATAATTCTGACATTTTGGCACTATGATGAACCTAAATCTGATTCCGGTGACATATTTGAAAAGGACCAGCTCCGTGATGTACTTGTTTTATGGCTTAACATCTCATTGGTTGAGAGTGACTGGAATTAGGAGTTCGACTTTGAGGTTTAGTGAGGTTGTCAATCCTTATTGGAGGAAACTCTGGGATATGTTAAGTTATAAGCCTAGATGAGTTATTACTATTAATTTGGATACAAGTAACATTGTAGATCAATTATTGGATAAATCAAATACTTCAGGATGAATTGTGTCAAAATTGATAAAAGAGATCAAGTTCATATAAGAAAATATTCAAAAGTGATCAAAAGTAATGCAATTAAGAAACTATCAGATTCATACAACAGAGATTGTGGCTGCCATAGAGATGTGCGAATCTCAAGAGAACACGTAGAAAGTCACAACTCAGGGTTCGGGCTTGTTCGCATCTCAACAACAAGGCTTCATTTACATGGTCGAATAAATAGAAGCAAGAGGAAGAGGGTAAAGAAATTACATACCAGTGATCCATGATTCATATCCTATCTTGTACAAACCTTCATTTTTCCATCACATTCATTGTACACAGGACATAGGATGAGAATAATTTTTGAAATATCCCATAATTCAACAACTTTTCAAAATGGCTCAAACATATTCATGCTAGTGTTAAACGCCTCTTCTTCAAGTGATTTGATGGTAATTTAAAAGATTAAGTAAATATTTTAATTTTAGAAAAGAGAGATTTTAATAGTAAAATAAAAATATTGGAAAGCACAAGGTATTTTATAAAAATTGTTAAAATATGGAAGTATTTTGATAAATATTCATTGTCTGAAATCATGATTTCAACCTAATAAATATAAGCCAGTAATACCATGTCGCTTACACTAGATGAACAAAGCCTCCTTCGTTGGTGTTGATGTAAGGGAGGGGAGAATATTTTATTCGTGTTATATTTGCTACGAAGGGCAAACATAGTATTCAAAACTACAACTGCAAAATAAAATATAAAGACAATAAAACTTTCTAAAAAGAATAATAAGGCAGTTTAGATGGAAGGAGCAGCACCCAACCCTTTACCTGCCCAATCTGCTTATAGATGTTTTTTTTTTTTTCCTTCCTATACTTGTCCCACAGTGAACAATTGCTGATGCCACAGCACCGAACCTTTTAGATGGAAATTACTAGGGTTTTGAAATCCTTGATAGTACCTTTTACCTGTGTTTAGTATTCAACAATGACAAACTGCACTGAATCATATGATAGTTACAAGTTGGCCCCTCGAGTCACTGAGAGGGAGATCTAGCTGAGCTCTTGTTATTTTCACTCCCGCAGCCAACTTCCCGAAAGAATGGTGCAAATGGATACTGATTGGTTGCCTTCGCACATTATCGTATCAGAGTGCACCTTCCTAAGTTTTCAAATATTTTCAGACATACTTACCATTGATCTACAAAACAAAGGAGTAGACAAATACTTCTTAAGTTTGCTCAATATGCCCAATTCTTGGACTTCTTAAGGACTTAGCGAATACACCAGCTTATGATTAAAGCTTGCAAATGATGTGATAACTTGCCTGAACTGCATTTTTTTGACGTTGTTGTAAACCAATCTCTATGTTTTTTGTCAGTGTTGCAAAACATGAAAGTAGAGGCTATGTGCATAGAGGTTGGATTATCATAATATATCTACACGAGAACTTTGACATTAGTTTAGCCAGGAACAAATTCAATAGGATCCCAAACGACAAGAATTATTTAAAGAGAATGATATAAAAACACATTAATAGACATTGTTAAGAAACACAGAAAACACATGTTTTCACAACGAACACGATTCACACTTATAAGACTCTTGAAATATGATAAATTAGACACCTTTTTTCTAAAGATTCAAAAGGCTAGGGAGACCAAAACTTATTAATGACTTTTGCTAAGGTGAAAGAACAATTGGTGCTAAACTAAAAAAGTAGTGAATAAGTGAATATTGACACAAGTATATTTAAAGGATCTTGAGACAAGGATTCAGGTTAAACAAAAAAAAAAAATCTTGTAAAATGTGTCCTCAATACAATAGAAGTATTTACATGAGATAAGACAATATTTGACTAAGAGAAGATATCTGTCAAACCTAGAGCTAAAGAAGCCGAATTTACATAATAGGAACTATGATAGTGGAGCTAGAGCTAGAGGAGATTGGAGCATCTTGAGTGGTAGTGGTCAAATATGCCAGATGAGCAACCAAGTAAATATCCATTAAGGGAGGACTAAACATTTAAGACGATAAAATTTTCCACCGTGGGTGCATTTAAACCTATTTTATCAGCCAAAATGACCTCCACAACCATGTTGGGCTCTATGGCCATGCCACTTCCATTAACTGAGCAATCATTTGAGGTAAATGCCTAGGAAAAGATGCATCCATGTGCATCTAGATTGAAAGAAGAAAATGGTAAAGAAAGTGATTAGAGAATGCTTCAAAAGGAAAGGAGCTTACTAAGTTGCTTACTGCCCAATTCTAGAGAGAAAAGAAGTACGAAGTTTTATATTTTGATCGGAAGAAGGGAATGGGAAGGCCAAGGATCTACAACCTAAGCCAGGAAACCAACATTATTGGCTTACCAAATTATTTGACAAAGGCTCATGTGTGGTTCATAGAAGAAAGCTAACCCTAGCTCTAGATCAAAAGGAGAAAATAGTGAATAAGGAAAACACACGCGAGCAGATCACAGCTAGAAGTTGTGTCAAACACGAGGATGATACAAGAACATGTCCACCTTAGTAGTTCAGTGTCATACATGTAGAATTAACTTACAATAGATACCAGAAAAGGAAAGCTCAATGCATATGCGAGAAAAGAGAAATGATAAAAACATAAAATTATAGATTCTATGCAGAGGAAAATACAAATCCAGAAATCCGTGACAACTGACAAGTTTACTAGAGGTCTAAACTTTTTTGCTAACTACTTAAAATGCTGATCAGGCACTTCAATCCCTGCACTAACAATAAGAGGAGCATATGCATAGAACTGCCTTTAAACTTAACTCGTTACTAAAAGATAAATAAAATGTAAAAAGTAATAATTGTTTTATTCAGTAGGAACAATATTTGATAATTTATGTCTGAATAAAGAATGAAAGATCAAGCAAAACTTGGTTACTTAAAATTCAAAAATTGAGACCTTACTGTTTTTAATTCAATTTACTCAACTTTATAAACTAGAGTTCTATTGGCACTACAGCAGGACTCGTACAAACATTACAAAATGCAGGAACTAAATGCAAGTTGGTGTATGCGTATAATTTGCAACATGTCAACGTGAACTGTACTGATAGTTTGTCTACCATGGATACTTCCAAAGAAAAGATTATCCTTGTTTACAAAATCATTGTATTTCTTTGCATATTTCCTATAAGTGGAATATAGCAGGCAAGATAGTTCTTAATCAGAAACTGATTTAAAATACTATAAAGAATTAAAAGTTGGCATTATATCAACAATCCAAAACTTTAGCAAACCTAAGTTAAGTACAAATTAAAAAATCATTAGTTCTAGAGATAATTACTGAACTATCACAACACTATTTAACAAGCTCTCTACAAAACAAACATGATTCGAGTAGTGACCCTCAAGCTAAAATTTCAAGTGGAGAAAAAGGCTTTAAAAGGTCGAATCGGAAACAAATATTACAACGGTGGCCGCAACGTGTTTGCATAACATTTGTTAAGAGCAAAGCAAGAAAGCAGCGAGTTCTCCGTTTGGTCTAAGCCAAAATCATACTCCAGGATTTACGCAAAACAACCGCAATGACAAAGAACATTGGCCCACGACCAAAAACGAACTCTAAGGAAAACCTGAGAACCAAAGGTCAAAGCAAAAAGAAACAAACCGTCCGCCAGAGTCAAGAAGGTGGTCGATCCCGACGAAAGGCACCAGCCAGTTGACAACGAGAAAAAGCACGCTGGTACACAGCCATAGCCGCAGGTATGATCGTGGACCGGCGTGCTCTCTCTCATTGTCAAACAAGCACATCTGCTAGCAGCAGAAAGCGAGCCATCCATCACCGCAAGCTGCAGCAATCATCCTCTCAGTACCACAATCAAAAAACCAAAAAAAAAAAAAAAAGGGCATATCGATCGAGAGCGGACGAATGCATTGCTATCTGCAATACTTGACCTCATATCTACCGAAGAGGATCCAAGCATCTAAACGCAAATCTGAGATCAAACCCTAAAGCGAGGAAGAAGAAAGGACGATGGCGAGCAACATCCATTTACGGCTTCACCGTCCTTTCATTTATCGCAGGGAGGTTCGAGCGTTACGGACATGGTCAATATCAACATTTTCAAATAAACAATTCCCGAAAAATTAAGTATATTTTTTTTTAAAAAAAAAGGACAAGAAATTCAATGCAAGCTTCCAACGTTGTCGTCCTCTCGATTAACCTGCGTTTACCCTGCCACCGCCCTTGCGTTCCGGTGGAGCCCACTAACTGACGGCGAGCTGCCAAAGCGGGTGACGTGGTTGCGGGGGCGTTTGGCTCGATGGAGATTATTGGGAGGTGGATGTGGTGTCGTACGCTACCGGACGGTACAGCTTGTCAGGGCCAGTCAGGGATCGAAACGTGTCGAGCGGGAGGAGTGGGACCGGACGGTATGAAGCGGGCCAGCGGCTCCTAGTCCGTAATTACGAGAGTGCCACTTGGGTGGCCCGACGGCCGGACGAGACGTCGTCCTCCCTGGCTTATGATGAGGCCTTAAGCCTAATGATGGATCGGCGCATGCATTTGAATTTCATTTAGTTTTTATTTCTGATTTTGTGAAAATCCTTAGTTTGCCTACCGCTTACGCCGTTGGAACACAGAGTTTTTTTTTCCGAAGCAAAAATAAAAAAACATTAATATTTCATTTTACCCAATTCAATATAAATACTCATTATTCAAACTTCGTTGAATAGTATACGTGGTCCTTCAGGACGGTATGATATTTAAAATATAGGAGATTGTCAAGTATAATTAAGAAATTAAATTTTGACATACTTGAGTATGTCTCTCCGTGTCTTAATCATTTGCACTAATGATTAGTAGTCACCCATGATTTATCTTCTCCGTGTTGACCTAGGAACGGATTGGCCAAGACGCTGGGAGTGAGTGAATCGTCTTTTGCAACGTTGAAAAGTATATGTAATACAAACTCCTATTTGATTTCTACCCGATGAAATTTTCATCATAATTTATCATATTTGATGGTCACCCAGCCTCACTTTCTAACCACCGTCTTCTTTCTTGAGTACTCAATATTCATCAAAAAAACATCTCACTTAGACCCAAGTCACTTCCCAAGCACTAGCCTTCACTCCCAGACTCGTCGATCAGCATTCCCGAGCACTCAATATTCTTCTAACAATGTAACATTCGGACTCAAAAAGGTCACTCCGATCTATGCTCCCGAGCACTCGACATTTATTTATCCTGCAATATCCCACTTGGACTCGAAAAGCCACTCAATGTCTTTGGTCTTGAGAACTCAACCAAGTGCACAACTTCACTTCTCGGCCAGCGAGAATCCTCTCCTGAAGCGTTAGACCTTCGTCCGGTGGAATCCGACCAGGACTTGAGTCATCTCTCGAGCACTTGACCTTCATCCAGTGGAATCCAACTCGGACTCAGGGTCACCTCCTGAGCAAATGAGGATGATTGAAGTTTCCACCCTGCAAAGGGAGAGGAGGAGCACAAGTGGAAGAAAAAGGATATATACCATCAAATTGGTCGTTACCTATGGGAAAAGATACAAAAAAATATGGTTATGAGTGAGCAATGGAGCAGCATCGCCCTCAATTCTACCGTTGCCTGCAAATCATGAATCCTCTGGTTTCCTCTCCTCACACTCCATGCCAAAG
>JBBPFP010000060.1:2246141-2273708 GCA_037974795.1 Kaempferia galanga | reverse complement strand
TTAGTAATGTCTTACATCCTCAAAATATTGTGAAATCTTTCAAAATTATGGATATATGTAAATTAGTTGAAAAATTTTATACTTTTACCAGAGATTAAAAAGAGTAATTGAAAATGCAATTGAAGTATTACGAGTATAATATAGCCAAACGATCCAACTATAAAAATCTTTTAACTATTTCAAAATTATGTCAATGGTGGGTGAAGACTCATGTCTATGTCTATTACATACAATCTCATTTTTAGAGTGACTATACTTGTGCTTACTCTTTTAGTTTCCACTGCTATTGTAGAATGATCATTTTCTACAATGAATATCGTAAAAATAAGACTTTGGAGCAAAATGAAGGATATTTTTCTCTCAGACACATTAATCATATATATTGAGAGGGAAATTATAAGAAATATGAGCATCTATATATCATTAAAAACTTCAAAAAAAAATTAAAAATAAAACCGATCTTCTTTAATTAAAAACTTGTATTTAATACTTAATTGAATGTTATTTTTTGAAGGAATTTTTAACTTTCCTCTTTTGGTAATGTATTAATATTAACTTTGAACATTATATTTATACTTTAACTATTATATTTTTATTATTAAGAATTATATACCATGTGTAATCAAAATCTTTATCAGTTAGCATGCGGCCCATAAACTTAAAATCCCATAGGAATAAGTTGGGTTATAAAGTAAAGTAAAATTATGTACAATAGATCCGTATTAGTAGAAATTTCATATACCAGACTGCCGTATACTCGCGAACATGTTGCAAACTCGCAGTCAGTGACAATGAGCACACGAGCATGCCACAAACTCATGACCAGCCATCACTTGTAAGCTCGCGGCTACTAATTGATGGGCTCGCCACCAAGGAGATGCTTTGGAGTTGCTCGACAGGAGGGTGTGGACCTAACAGGGAGGAAAGAGTCTTTTTCTGCCTGTTTTAACCGGATATAATTTAACTAAAAATCAATTCATTGATAGATTATCCGGTTCTATCATGATATATATTTCAAATTTCATGCAATCTCGTTCCATCATTTGGACATAGATAGATAGGTGGCAATTGAGAATTAAGATATAAAAAGGTATGTAAAAAATATATTTAATTAATTATAAAATAAGCAATTATTTTTTTACATTTTATTAGAAAACTATTTCATATTGGATTTCAAATCATTTTAAATATTTTAATCCTGAATTAATTTGTTTTTAACATAAGTTAATTTAAGAATATATTTACTGAGCTTCCACGATCACATTTCAACATTGCTTTTTATTTTTCTTCTTTTGAAATTTGAACTGCAAAAGAGTTGCAGACACAAGTTTGAAAATTGTCCCACTAAAATTTAAACTTTGAATATTTTGCCACTACTACATCACAAATATTTATTAAGTATAATATGATCTTAAAAGTGTTGCTTATCAAATTTGATAGAAACAGTATCTAATTGAAAGATATCGAAGGAACATGATCTATGCAAGAAGTTTATTGTGATCTAGTTGATTGATGAAGATGAACAGATTAAGCCAACTCATCAAACTTAACAAGGCTTATTTAGTTTGATCCAGTCGAATCCAACTTCGATTGATCTTGATTTGCAACATTCCAAATCTACAAATTGGGTTCTTTTTAACCATACACAAAAAGAATAGTTAAATCCACAGAGTTCACTTACAAAAGAACCTTAAAGTTTGTAGCCAACAACCAATTTTTACGAAGAAAAAAAAGGAAAAAAGAAACAGAAAAAGACACTGAACTCTACTTTCAGCAAGCACACTTTGAATTATCTATTTATTAAAAAAAGATTAAACTAAATTGAAATTTAGATCACGAATTTTGGATATGATCCAATTCATTCAGTTTAATTCACATACTACAAACTGTATTACTTATGCAAGAGACAAACAAATAAAATACTAAAACTGATTCAGTATAGGTGTTTCCATTATATGTATACTTGCATTATAAATGACTACTAAGGAAAACATTAAACAATGAACAGCCTCAATAGAATGAGCTATATGTTTTGACGAGACGACAGCCAAAACTTATCTACAGCTTCAAGCAATCCTTCCTGTCATTTCGTATCACACGTCATTTAAATGGCTAGTTTTTTTTTATCAGGTGGTTTTTTGAGAATCTAGTTTGATTTCAGAATGAATAGGAGCTGGGAATGGACAGCAATTTACACAAAATTGCAGGAGATACAGCAAAAACATTTTATCCTTTTTTCACGCAAGAAAATTGGACCACCACCTTCATCCTGAAACCAAAAATAAAGCTGAGTTGAGCTCTGGGAACTTAGCTATTCAATTTTATGTAGGACCGAAAGTAAGATCCCCTCTTGAATGAAAATGGATGATAATGCAAAAGGAAATAAGCCTCTCAATATGCTCCAAAGTGATTTTTCATGTAACTATAAGGTTGTACATGCTTATTATTTGCATATTCGTTTAAAACTTACTAAATGAGAAAATGAATGAGAAGACAGAAAAAAGAAGAAGCCTTCACTTACCGCGTCTCTTAAAAATGCAGGAACTGGCTATGATGTTGTAGATACTGGAAGCATGGTCATTGAGGATAAACGCGTTGGCGGTGGCGAAGTGATCTCCTCGATTCTGACTGGATTCTGTGGAATCTCCAACAACTTGGACACTGCAAATACTGGTATTCTTCGGCTATTAGAAGGATTTGAGAAACTGCGGCTCATTTGTCCAAGAGATTTTGGCAGTGGATGTACACTACTTGGACGAGATGACATCATATTATTTTTTGCTCTAGAGACCAAGGGACCAGAATATCCAACAAAACTGGAGGGCCCTGTTGCCTTCTCCGAACTAATTGGTGGCCTAGGAAGCTCGTGAAGCTCACTGATTTTAAGAGATGTTACAGGAGGCAAGATTCTGGAAGCCACATTTGGAGATATAGATGATTTAGGTTTTGGCATCTGCTGAGACGCCAAGGAGACTGGATGAGGAAATTCTGTTGAGTGTCTATATTGAGGGGAAACAATGGGTTTGTTAGAGAATTGCTGGTGTGTTAAAGGGCCAGAGAAGAAGCCATGTCGGTTCACCTTATTAGCAGCATATGCTTCGTGTCTATTAAATGTTGGACCTGATGGCTTCTCTGAGAAATCAGATGGCATCCGGATGGGCCCACTATGAATTCTGTTCCCTGTAGTTGTTGAATTCCTTGATGACTTTGTTGTGCCGGAAAACTCACTTTTCTTCGGTGACTGACTAGCCTTTGTTTCTAGGGGAGTAGTATGAGGACTTCGATGGGCAGCAGTAGTATGAGGACTTGGATTTCTATCATTTGGTGCAGGTGTTTCTAGAGAGGGAGTAGTATGAGGACTTGGATTTCTATCATTTGGTGTAGGTGTTTCTAGAAAAGGAGCAGTATGATGACTTAGATTTAGGTTCCTATCATTATGTGGCGTAGGCAAAACATAAGCGTGAAACTTCCTCACTGCAGGCAATGTTTCTATCTTCTCAGTTGAATCAAGCTTCTTATTAGCAAAAATGGGTGCTGATTGGCTGATATATGTCCCCAAATTGGATTTGTGCATGCCAGATTGGCTTTTGCAAGTCTTTTCCTGCATGAAATGAAATAAAAGAGAAAATCAAAAACATTAACTAACCAAGCATGCTATAATATGAAATGATTCAGAAAGAAATATTTCAGATTTGTGAGGAAGTAAAGAAGAGATGGAAGAAACATGCAATTACAGTACATATAAGAATCTAAAATCAACAGGTAAAGCTAACCTACCTGATTGTATTTATCTCCAAAGGCAGATGTAATTAAATATGGCAATGAACAATATATCATTGAATGCTCCACCATGGCAAAATGGATGCATATTTGGTAGTGAAAATAACTATTACAAACTAATTTCTTATTTTCAAAATTTCAACATATTATTTTCAAATGTCAGAACAGTTCCAGATGGATTTATTGATTTTTAAATTATGAAATCATAGAAATAGAAAGGTATCCTTGTTACTGTCATGACAAGCATAACATGTCACTTAAATGGATAAAAGGTGTAAGGATCCTTGTGGTGCCTTTGTAAAGTGAACTGTACTGTATGAGGAACATGGATTGCTGGGCAGTTAGAAAGCTATGGTTATTAGTTAAAAGAACAAGATGGACAATAAGTACTTTTATTGGCAAATAAGGTGGTACAGACATATTTGGAAGACAAGTAAATGTCTTACTAAATGTTGTGACTCAACTTCGATTAACAAAATGAGAAGAGGCAGAAGGAAACGTAAAATGATTTAACTGTAACAGCTAAAACCGAATCAACTTTCTGATTAGGTCTAGGTATATTGCTCAGCTCGAAGTAATAGATCAAAGAAGCAATCCCTGAATAATTAGAGATTTCAGCTGACTACTGTTATCATGTGTCAAAACTTATATTTGACAATTATCCAAAATGGTTCTGATGTTTTTCTGCGAATCAATGTTGTTATCCAATCAGGCTAAGTACAGTCCACTTCAATAGTGTGTGGGATGGATCTTCATCTTTAAATTCAAGATTTCTCAAATTCTGCAAGTGAGTGTTTATTTCTATAAAGTACATGGTGCTTTGCCTAAACTCTTGATGCCAGTTTTCAGGACATAGATATATAGCATTAGGTGTGAAGTGAAAAATGTAAAAAGAGAGAAATCAGTTGACTCCATCTTGATTTACTTCTATATCGATTGTCTATTCTAACTGACAGTTAAAATCACAAGCAAGTTTGTAATTGTTCCTCCGTGTGATTTTATTGATTGGCAGTGATATACTACATCAAATCTTATTTCCATGGTAGTTGTTTTAGGCAACACTAGTTCACATCAACTTCAAAGAAATCACTAATAACACATATTGTTGTAGATGCTCGTTTTGTATGATAATGTCTGTGAGTGCAGTTAAGTACAATATAAATTGTGAAAAAAAAGAGGATAATATATATGCACATTGTATTAAAATACCATACCTCTATATAGTTTCCAGATATATAAACAACATTCTGTTCTTGGAAACTTGTTTGACAATCAAAACTTAATCCCTTATCATCACTGCCATAAGTGTCATCGTCATTGTCTGAGCCATCATCATCTTCGACATCACTGACACTGTAATCAATGTGATATCGGTCCGCAACTGCTTTAACTTGTGATTCAACCATTTCAAGGACCTTAAGTCCGTTCCTGAAGAAACTTAGCTGAAATCCAAAAAGGAGAGAATTAAGGATAACATTTGATGAAGCAATAGCATATTCCTAGTGCATGAATGAGAAGTCCATAATACCTGAGCAGCATGATGGCGAGTAGCCTGAGTCAAAAGACTTTGAAATTGACCTTTCTTTAATGATTTTATCCGAAAGACAAACCGAGCTGCTTCGTCTTCATAATTAGCCTTAGCTTCAAGCAATTCCTTTGTTAAGGTTTTATCTTGGAAATGACATGACCTCCCTTTCCCTCCACTTGCCACTACTATGTTTCTATAAGTCTCTCTGAAGAGCAAATACAAATTAAGAACTAAATGTTTAACATGAATGGAAACAAAATGGTAAGTTTGAGACAATTTTATACCTTCTATCATCGCATAAGTGTTTCATTTCCTGCAGAAGAAAAGAATTATCAACTAAATAGTATAATTAAACTTTTAAATTTGGAACTCATTTCTGGGGCAATATGAAATACCAACAAGAGAAGTTCTTAGCATCATCTCATATTAATTTATCATTCATTTGCTAAAATTACCATCTGGAGTTCTTATACCCAACTGATCTCCTTATCTCTAGATTTTATTGTTCATCTACCATTTTCAAAATTAATCACTCTTAACTATGATCCTTGACAAAGGGTTTCCAACAAGGAAATTACACATTCATATGACAATCACAAGTAAGACAAATTAGAATGCATACCCTACATCAACATCATTATAATTCATTGTTCAAGTGGTGACCATGTAACATCATATTATATGCAGAAAGTGTTTGGTCATCTTTAAACTGGTCGTTTTCACAAGGATTGTATTGGCAAAGTCCGATCTGGGTCACCCTGAGCATCATTGTATGATGACTAGTGACCAATCCAGTCTCGGCCAAAGCATATCCGAGATGTGGCCAATGCCCAAGAATTTCTGAGTTGAAGATCATACACATGCTGATGTCTTCCGATCAAAAGAAAAGTAAAAGAGTAGCACACCTCCACATTTTCAATCTCGCCAAGAAGGGACCTTGATGGCTTATCCATCGTATGCAAGATATGAGAGCGCTGCAAAACAAATAATATTATTCATCGGATTAACATCGAAGCATCCAGTAGTGAACAATTTTGATACATTTATATCACAGCATAGAAGACTCACATAAGAATCAAAATGTTTCTGCAGCTCAAACTGTGCTTTTCCCATCATCATCAAAGCCCTACCTGTAATCAAAGTGGATCTGGTAGTTCAAAAGCTTGAATAAACTAGAAGAATGATATATATATATTAGTGTAACATACTTTAATTCATATATATTTGTATACCTAGTAGCTAATCCTCGTTCTGGAATAAAAAGTTTGGTACGATGGTATCTAAATCAGGTTATTAACCCTCAGGTTGAATGCAATCCATTTTACATATATCTCAATTATAGAAGACTAAGCATATCCATTATAAATAAAGTAAGAATGGTAAAGTTGAATTTAGAAACATAACATTATCACACCATCTTCTGCTGAACTATCGTAGTATCATAATACCAGTTCAACATATCATGCGCCTTCATATATATTGCTTTAAGTCGGACCATTGACTTATAAGATAGTGGCTATTGAAGTGGTGTATGGGAAAAAGAAAAGATGGAACTGCTCACCACTGTCTTCATCATCATTCAGTGCAGTTTTCTGAAGTAAACATGTGCCCAGTTCCTCCAGTGCCTCAGAGAATTCTGAAACAAAACAGAACTTATGACTAGGTCAATATAACAGTAAATTATATTCATTTTCTTAGTACAAGAGTTCTCCTTTCATGAATGTTTTAAGCTTTCAAAGAAACTTCTGCAGTTCTACAACAACAACCAACCCATTCCTGCCCTTTCGTGTAAAAATCGCTATCTCATTGTTTTCTCCTCTCAAAAATTATTAGCTGGATTAGGACTACCATTTTCATCAAACTTTATGCTACTGTAGTCTTGCTTAAACCACAACTAGTAATTAATAGGCCAATAATCACACATCCGCCTCAAACTATGATATGTTATAATCTTGTCCCAGAATCTCATTAGAACCTAAATTGCAAATAAACAAGCATAGTTTAAATATATCATTCCACAGATCACAAACTAAATATCTGTTCAGAACCAGAATAGACCATGGAGAAGTACCATGTGCATTATTTGCAATTGTTGCTGCTGCAGAGAGTAAACTATCATAGCAGCTTCGCATCTCATGCATATCCTGCCAACAGAGAACATCAGGTTACCAACTTTTAATGGTTACAATCACATGGTAAAGAATGGGAGTTATTTCAGCTTAGATTATTTTCTATTACTTGCCCCGTCAAAAGTCTAGAATAAATTTCAAGGCAGAAAATTATCGTTTAATGACAATGTAACGCTGCCCGGGTTGTCGAGACTCAAAAGCCTGATGCTTTTATAGCACTAATACACCTTTATTCAAACGCTACTTGTAGGTGAAAAATCAGAGAATGTTGGAATAGATATCAGGAGTTAAGCCATCTACTATTCAAAAGCAAATCCTTTAACCGAAAACTGAAAATAAAATTCTAAAAGTCTCTAACAAAAAAAAGGAAAAAAAAAATTGCAGGAAAAGGAACACTTTGCGCGGAATCGAAGTGAAAAATCACAAAATTTCCCCGCATAGCAAAAGCACAACAAAATAAAAATAAAAAGACAAAAATCTTCAAAGCATATTCGGTCGAAACCCAAACGAAAAGGCCCGAACACTCACCTGCGTGGCCTGGATCAGCTCGTCCGTCTTCGTTAAGGGCCGACGCTGCTGCTTCACCTCCTCCACCTTGTTGAGCTTCATTCCTCGAAACATCCTCAGCGGCGACTTCATCTTCCGCCCCCTATCTCTTCTCCCAAACCCTCAAAACCGAGCGCAAATCCTAAAACTTTTCTATCGAAAACGGCAATTCGTCCCAGATTGCAGATGGAACGACAAGAGAAGAGGAAGATCCTTTTTCGCAGCGAAAGAAGAAACCAAACCCCTTCGCTATTCCAACGCGTCGGAAGTGGAAATTGGAATGGCAGATTGGAAGAGGGTTCAAAGACTCGATTGTTTATTTATTTTCTTGTTCATCAGGCGGCAGTCAAAATAAAAATGAGGTAGACGTTTTGTTTTATCATAAATAATTTTTAAATATTATATATAAAAAAAAGTCTGCCATCAACGATATTAGCAAAAATACCCAATAAATATAATATTTTTTCCGTTAGATGATTATGGTTTTTTTTCTTTTTGGTTCTAACTATTTGTTATTATTATTATTTTTAACTCCAATTTCGATTTTGGTTCAAAACACTGCTACGAGGTCAAGAAAAGGTGTAAAGTAAAGCATGAAAGTCAAATGTAGGAGTTCAAATCAGTAATAAACAAATTCCATTTGCAACTTTTGACTCGACAAATTAATCTTCAATTACTTCATGACGTTTTGACGCATGGCATCAACTATGGACATTAGAGGATCTTTCAGTCTGGGCGAATGTTAAAATTCCTTTTAGTAGATGGCTAATTTAAGGACCGATGGACTGTGAATATTTTTTATTTATTCTAAGATTGGTAAAAAAAAATTTGTAACATCAGTCGTCTCGAGATTAATTAATATAAATTAGATACATGGCACTAATTAAAATATATAAATATTAAACTATTTTTTTATTTTTTTATAATCTGATTTTCAATTCTTACGACTAAATTAACTCTAGAGATAGTTAATCAATCTTTTTTATATAAATTTTCTATCAGTTCCTAAGAGTAAATTTTGGAAGCGCAGCAGTAAAGTGTAGATAGTGACCCTCGTATTCACCATCCCTGTAAGATCGTTCTGGTGCCTCACAAAATAGTAACGATAATTTTTCTTAGTTATAATCTCTCGATATCAAACCTATATTTTTTCTTGATAAGAATCAAGGTTTGATATCGTATCTACTTTTCTCTTACTTAAATCTATCGAATGGGTATAAGTTTGTATAAATCTAAATATCCTAACCTATCGGTGAGTTTTTTATAATTAATTTTAATCTTGTGAATTTCTAATATTACAATCAGTCCAAATTAAGGTGACATCAAGAAACAGTTGATCCTCGTCTTCCCATCATCGCAATGCTAATTTTTAGCGATCAGTATCACCACGATGCTAGTATAATTAAATTATGGTGTTACTTTTTAAAAATTAATATTACAATGATGGTTGCATGCATATAAGTAACGAAAAGAGAAAAAAATAATTGAAGGAAAAAGTTACCTGCAAAGATTGAGTAAAAAAAATTTAAAAGTTAATTTTAATAGGAGGAGTAGAATAAAAAGGTCAACTAAAACTAAATGAATGTACCCTTCAACCATTCTCCAACTCTTACCAAAAAGTATGATGCGTAATTTAAAAAATTCTTAAATCTGTGAGTGTCATTTTGGCAGATTTCCTTAATAATGGTCTCTTTGAGAATATGTATTTAGGAGTGTTTGGTATATATTTGATAATAAAAATGGTAATGAATTTGATTGAGGGGGAATAAGGTTAGTGATAACCTAGGAGGGTTGGGTTATAAAATTAGGGATATCAAACTCATATCCTGATCCTGATTCCCGTCTACCAAGTATCAAGAATGGAAATGAAATCCGCCTCCTAAACCCGTCTAT
Source organism: Kaempferia galanga (assembly GCA_037974795.1). Taxonomy (NCBI): domain Eukaryota; kingdom Viridiplantae; phylum Streptophyta; class Magnoliopsida; order Zingiberales; family Zingiberaceae; genus Kaempferia; species Kaempferia galanga. The sequence goes on along the minus strand of JBBPFP010000060.1, from coordinate 2,263,832 downwards.
CAAGCACCTCTTATTCTATGTATAATCATTCGAAGAGATATTCTTAATTGTAAATAAATTTTAAAATTATATGCAACCTAGGTTCCATAAATTTTCCCAATGGACCTAATTGAGTTAGTACTATGAATAGAATTATTATACATGAGTAAAGTTTGAATCCTCATGAATAAGTTTCCTGACGTAGAAGGTTGCTCGGTATAGTGAGGGACGCCGGGATTATCATTATCACCTTGTTACCATTAGGAGTTAGGAGCCTAAGTGTATCTCTTACCATATGAGATATGGGATATTACTCTAAAACAACCTAATTGAGCCCACAATCTTAAACTAAACACTTGTAAATCAAAATCTTTCCTAAGATGTGAATAACCTTCGCCAAGTGCTCTAAGTGGTAAAGTCTTCATCTCTCATGATAAAATAAAATAGCCTAAGCCTCAATTTTAAATAATCAACGTGTAAAATATTTTACTAAGAAAATCTATAAATATGAGGTAAAAAATAGGACAAGCTAATCTTTTAATCATCTTCCATTCATCTCTAAAAAATTCATTTATATCCCACTTCGAATGTAAAAATCTCTAAGAAAGAAAAGAAAAGCTCTATATACGAGCAATATAATTTCCCATAACCTTTAAGCGTATTTAAGGTGTCTCTTAAGCTCTAAAATATATGTGAATAATAGTAAAAAAAATATCTAAACTCTCACTAAAATAATCAGAAAAACAAAGTATTTAGGCATGCAAAATGACCAATTGGATTGTGGACCTAGGTAGTTGGCATTTACTTATCATGTTTAATTTATATATTTTTCTTATAATATAGGTATTTAAACTACTAAATTAATTCTGAAAGTGAGTAATCCTCTCTGGATTTGGTCATCCCATAAATCCTAAAGTACGAGCAATCGACTCTTCACAATTAAACCGTGTTCCGTTAGCACGATCGCTCTATTAAATGAGATCAATCAATCCCACATAAGTAATAGTACTTCATGCTACTATTGGCTATTGACTATTGACTAGCTAGATTATTTTTTTTTATAATTCAGATAGATTGAATTTTTAGTTTCATGGACTGGTGGTTTTCTTTGACACAAGAAAATAAATCTTTGACTGTGATTCATAGTTTGACCAATTTAATGGGTGCAAATTTCTTTCTTTTATTTATGAGAAATTTTGGGCTGATTAATAAAGGTTAATTTTACTGAAATTGATCGAGGAACTGAAAATTTTAACGATTAATTTAAGTATGATATATGAATAAACGTCTCTACGATGAGATTTCATTAATACAGTCAGTCAATCCACTTGTTCATGTTCCCGTTGAACTGCATCCAAAAATCGAACTTACAAATTTATCAATTATGAATTAGACGACTTAATCATTTAGTTAATACATGATATGTTATAAATAAATAAATTTCAATTCAAATACAACCGGCCTTCAGTTCTCCGGATCAAGTTGGTATTTTTAAAAGTTTAAAGAGCGTCTTGCATAAGTGAGCAAGTGGAAAGGTCTTGATTTGACATTGCTCGTCGTGAACAACGATCCACTGATGAGACCGGGAACTTGGACCGTTGACTGGAAACCAACCTCATCTGGTCAGACAGGCACGTGCCGGTCAAGGCAGCTCCGTGACTAGGCGACTCGTGTTCGTTCACCGCGGTCACCGTATCCAATTTGATTAATGTTGGGTTAAGGCCGTGATATTAGGTTGGCTTAGATCTGCCTAATTCGATTAAGATAGCTCCTGGGGTGCGACCTGCTCAACTCGTATCGTCTAATTTGGTCCTTCAAGTTTGATCACATCCCATTCGGTTTGATTGAAAAATATACAATGATATCCTACCACTATAATATTGACAGTTGCACCGAAGTCGGAGCAATTTGATTGGTTTAGTTGGGTGGATTGAATGTATAATTTAAATGATATGAATAAAAAACATAGAATTAAAAATGTTTATTTTTCATCAATTTTTTTTTAAAAATATTCTACTAGAATGGATAAATAGTCCACTGTCATTTTGAAGTTTTTGAATATAGAAACTCTGATCAGGTTTTTTGAAAAATCAAAAGACATATTGGAGAATCTTCCTAATTCCTATTGACATTTGGATCGTCTTTATTTTAGTTATTTTTTTCTTTCAATTTGATTAAAATAATATTTGTTTCTAATTTATTTTTTTAGTTTTCAAGACAAATATTAATTAGAATATTTTTAAATTAAATTTAAAATATATTTAAATGTGGTACCGCCATAGCGGCTCTCTCATGACAATTCAGTATAATCTAAATTGGCAAACATATGGGTAGAAGTCTATAGAGGTAATGAAATCTCTTACTAAATGTCGATCCCTTAATTACTATAATTATTATCCTATGTACTTATCAACTAGTTAGTCTTAGGCTAATTTAAAATGGACTTGAAGAACTATAAGAATGTGTTATTTTATCCATGGTATAAAGATGATAAACAAAATTCAAACATTTAGACAAGTTTAAATTCATCTAGTGTTTAGATAGAATGCAAAAGATAGGAAAGAATAGAATGTAAAAAAAAACACAACCCAACAAGCAAATAATTGTCTTCCATCGTTAATTTTATAAATTTTTCTATCTCTCTCTTTTATTTATCTTTCTACTAAAGTATACTAAGTAATTATTATTAATTTTTAATAATGTAGGTTTTCGTACTTCGCCACATTAATTTCAGACGCAGACGGTCTTCTCTCCTTTTCATCTGCCAAAATCCGAAACATAATTTATTGGCTTTTGAACTTTCATCCTCTTATTTATTCTAGTGTAGTAAAAATACTTAAAATAAATATTATTTTTAAAATCAGAAGTATAATGAGGCGTAATTTTAATTTTTTTTTACATTTGATTATTATCAAATTGCTCCTAAAATTTTCCTTTCTTTCAAAATAGAGTCCTCTATTAACATTTGATATTTAAAAAAAAAACACTTTTAAAATTATTTCTTCTTCCTCCTGCTCCAAGCTTCCATCCATGCACACACTATCATTATCATAAATGTACAAAGAACACAGTAATTGCACATATAATTGTTGATTAAACAAAACACTCAGGAATTACAATGCCAAAAAAAAAAGAAGTAATAAAAATACATGTTGGTATTTGACTGATTCCAGCAACATGCACAAATGTGCCAATTGTAGCTCCTATGGGGCATTTTTCCTTTTTTTTAAAAGAAATAAATACGCCGAGGCAATCCTCTTTCCATCATCTCAATTAGAAAACTTTCAGGCTTTGGATATCATGATTATAAATCATCCCATTCGATAAGATCTTCCTAATGTTAGGGAACTTCTTTCAGAAAATATTAAGGCAGCAAATAATTCGAATAGCCATCATCATGGTATCATCCTTTGTGGCAGTCTAAAGAAGTCTGAGATGTGCCGTGTCGTTAAGCCTCTTTATCTGCCATCCCGTTCTTAGAGAATGATGCAGAACTGTCACGGAAGAATCATCAATCGAGAGCTTTTGGGACACCATAGGACTGCATTCCAGAAGTCCAGTGAGAAGACATTTGATTGGGATTGCATGCGTGAAGATTCCGACAGAAGAAACGTTGTTCTTACTGCCATCTGAAAGGAGGTTCCCATGGGTGACTTCCCTAGGGGAGAACTCTTCGTCCGCCTCGTTATCTCCAGTAGTCACAAATTGAAGCCTGCTCTTACCGGATTTCTTCTTCTGGAAGGATGGCCGGTTCAGCCTGTAAAGCAGATCCCATTGAAGCCCATCTCGATCTTGAATTGAATTAGTTGAGCTGTTCCGTGAGAATTCCTTCGACTCATTTCGATGGATTGATACATCAGCCACTGCAAGTTTCTCAGATAATCTCAGGACCATCCTGTTGAGAAATTCAGTCATGCGAAATGCCACCTGCCGAAGTGATTCTCCTGAAGGAGCACAAAAATCAGGCTGTGTCCTCTCAATCAAATTAAGCATTTCTGCAGTGTAAACTTCTGACTGCAAGCAACCTTCCCATTGTCCCTGACTCATCTCAAACAGAGCATCAGATGATTGTATCAGCTCCTCAGAGAAACCAAGCTCCTGCATGTACGACAAATTACAAGTAATTCAACAGCTTGAATGATTGAGCTTTTACTACATTTTAAGTTTTCAAAACATGAAAGATCAAGCACTACGGTTACCAAGTACAGATTGATGTAGATCCCAGCACATTCCAAAGTTTAGTATGGCAATAAAAAGTTACTTTATGAAAATGAAATGACTTCATGCTCTAACAATTAAACTTCATTAAACACGTTAGGGTAACATAGTTCATTAGCATTCTTGATGCGATATTAATAGATTGCCACGTAATTTCAAGATAGCAAGAGGGCGAATGAAACATTTAATATCAGTGTCATCTAAGTAAACTGAAAATATTCCAAGATTTTGTTGTAGAAGTGACATAGCCTGGAAAAACTATCCAAGAATAGTAAAACCAAATGATCTCCAAAGATTCCAGCGACTTCAGCAAGTTACAAGGCATCAGCCAAAGTTAGGCTTAACCATGTGTTGGCATTTCTATATTGGCATGCTATATCCTAAATCCTAATACCTTTCTGCCTCGTACCTCCTGTTCATATATGGACGGGGCATGGGAATAGCTGAATAACTAAAACCTGAAGATAAAGGATAAATACATTAAAATCAAGAGATGACTATTGTAGAATCGTGTAAATTAGAGTATTCAAGAGGAATCCGATGTAGAACACTACAGATACTGCATGAAATATGAAAAATTTCAAGTTTTATCTCAAATTTAAAACTCAATCTGGATCCAAGTTCAAAATTTTTACTGCTAATGCCAATAGGCAGGACTTCCCTGTTCACAGTGAGGCCAATGAGTCGGTTTGAACTTTGAAATGTATGGGCACATCGCTAACATAAGGAAATATTCTTAATTGGACAACTCAACCTACTTTTTGAAAGGACTACCACCAAGAAACTGCAGATTTCATATGCAATGTCGTCTCCACTCAAAACCACCTAGGTAGCACTACATGCAGCTGCTGGGGCTGCTTTTCAAACATTAAAAGTTTAGAAGTTCATCTGAAACATTACCAGTAAATATTACTCAACAAACTAGATTGAGGTTGAATGATACAAATAAAGTCCATAAGGTCCCAATACATTAAATATTAAAACTGTTATGAAGGTGAAGAGTAGAAAACCACATAATACCAAGCAGTAGAATCAATTTCTATCAGCCCATACAAGAGATTAGTAGACAGATCACCCAATCCCAGATAATCAACTACGAACTTACTGTACAAGTAGAACCAGTAAGTATCACCGATTGGGTGGTATGTACCATGTACCCATCGGGAATAGGGTAGTATACCACCTTTTACCACCTGGCATGGGCTGTTGAGCTTTGGTTCAAAAAGGAAAAGAAGTATCATGTGTGTGTGTGTGTGTATTACACATATAAGATTGAACAAGTAGGATTAACAATCAGGTTGTCCATGAGCAATTAGGGGTAGGTCCAATACTAAAATGAGAGAAAGTATGCTGATTTAGTGAGATAAAATACATTGAGATAGTGTGGATATGTTCAAAAGGCAAAAAGAGATTAGATTATATATTTAGACAAGTTAAATCTATTTGTGTAAAAGTCATAAGAAATAGAAGGGGATAAAAATTTATAGTTAATAAAACAAAAAAATTGATTGATTTTAATATTACTAGAGATATAGCTCTGCATAAAGTTCAATGAGGAATAAGATTCATATATTGATTGATTGACTCCAAAAAGGACAAACTACACTTGACGATTATGATGTGGATATGCTATACACCAATGAAATGTAGTACATTTTGTTGAGACCTTCAAATATAAATGCACACTTGACAAGAGTTATAACTTATAACATTGATGTGAAGAAATTTAATTTCTGAATACCTCTAGTTTAATTTGAAACATCATGTATGTGTAGGTCCAACAATCTGCGAACCAAGTGAACCAAGGATTGCATTCAATAACTATCAAAACAAAGAAAAAACAAATGTCCTAAATGACTGAATTGTTGAGAACCATAAAATTTTGGAGAGTAATGGAATGAATGTGCAAAACTTAGATGACACTAAAAAGGAAAATAAATCATACTTCACATTTAGAGTACAAGATATGCTACAATAGAATTAGAAGTTGAGTGGAAAATTTGTTCTAATGGAATTATATGGTCAATATCCATCTACTCAATCCAAAATGGCAGAGTAATGAAGTAAGATGCATTTGTACTAATTCCAGTACACAATTAAATATCTCACAACTTTCACATGAAACACATGTTATTTGAGACATTTAACACTAGAATGCTTGATGCATATAGCTTAGAATGATTTCCAACTAGAAGTACAAGTCCAATGGTCCATACTTATTGGCCATCCCTATTGGTTCCCTCACAATGGTGACAGTGAGTTTAGCTATGGGTCCCTCATTGCACGGATGTAGCCTTTCTTGTTAGACCCTTCATGCAGGTTCCTATATGGTCAGATGGTAGCTCTACCACCAAACTAGTTCAACCTTTCTATTAGTACCCCTCAACAAGCCTAGGGTTATTGTTTGGCATGATGATTTGGCCAGTTAACCTCATAGGCACAAACCACTGAATCAAAATACTTAAGCCAAAATTTGATCAGCTCGACAGTAAACTAGTTTGACAGACTGAGTACCTATTTCTCAAGGAAAACACCCACTTCTGCAAGTAGAAGTAAAATTGAGTGTCATGGTCCACCAACGAGGCGACATAACTAGCACGCAATTCACTGTGTAGAACTGAGCTAGGATGTCACTTGGATTTCAAGAGTTGCACGGATCTTACACCCTAGTGTTGGGAGTTTAAGCCAAACTTACCTATTCCATTATCTCTTTTGAGAGAAAATTATGTTGATATATCAGAGGTAAATCAATCTAGAATGATTTAATCTGAGACAGCCATTCAATGCCCATTCATTCAATGAACATGAGGAGGGCAGACCATCCATTCAATGGCCGTCCATCACAATTAAAACTATAAAACTTCACCACCAAGGCATTTTGGTCAACTGTGTTTAAACTTTGGCAACACCCCTTTGCTATTTTGGAGAGCTGACCTCTTAGAGAACCTGATTAATCTCTAATTAACCCTATAGTTATCTTCATTTTAGATTTTGTTGTGCAAAAGAGTTCAGTTTTTGAAGAAACATGTTCACTCACTTCCTATCCCGAACCAGAACTCAGAACTCATAGTGGCCTGTTTACCTTGGCAGGTTAGACAATAGTCTTTTAAGACAAGGCAAAATTTTAAATTTGCTCCTCCTTCCATAATGCACATGTGAGAAAAGGCGGCATTAGTAAGCATTGGACTGGCGAGCAACCATTAATGAGGTCAATTTGGTAAGCGTTGGCAAGTGATTGAGTGTCAAGTGTGCATCGGGTCGAGCAAGCTAGAGCCGTTAAACAAATATCATCTACAAACTTTCTCTTCTCGTTAGCGTAAATGAAGAATGTAAACAAGGAGGCTTGGTTTTTTTAGTCCCTCCTCTCTTCACACTATCTTTCACTCCTTCCACTGATTTCTTTTCCTGCAAAACTAATTTGTTTGTTAGGATATGGAGGCAGTGACTCCATTGTCATTCAGTTATTTTCTGAAAAAATATACATAAAAATTTACCATCAGATTCTTCAAGTTAAAAAGTAGCGGCTCAAAGATCTGAACGTGATTGAGGATTAATATCAAGAAGAGGAATATTCAACTGAACAAAAATGCGCCTTTCGCAGACAAAGGTGGTGTCTAAGAACAGAGATCTACGATATGAGATGCGATCTTTAAGTAACTAAGAAAGAAGAAAAGTTACCCGGCAAACAAGAGCAGAAGTAGCCCTCGCCCTATCCAAAGGCGAGGTGTAGACTTCGTCGAACCTCACGCCCTGAGACTTGAGGAAGACGGCCAACGCTCTAGCCTGTCGTTCCCCGTTCGAGGTCAGCCTCGCGGCCTCCGTCCACCGACCGCCGATCAGATCCGTCCGGAGATTGGCAGCGCATTCGCCGTGGGCAATCAGAAGCACCTCCGTGATCCGATCCGCCGCCATGGCAGCGACGCCACGAGGTAAGAGAGCCAGGGGAGGAGGCGGAGGGAGGAGTAGCACGTTACAAGGGTCCCATACCTTAATGGAAGGGCCGAGCAGCCGAGGGGTTCCAGCAGCAGAAGGCTGAGGGGAGAGAGGGGAGGCAGCAGCACGGCAGGGGAGGATTTCTGGCTCCTGCTCGAGAACCTTCTCCTTGGAGGGGATGATGGGGTGGTTTCTGGACATCACATCTACCTCCTCTTCGTCATCGTCATCGTCGGATGCCTCGACGCCGGGTTGCGAGGACTGGGAAGAGCCCATGGTTAGCGAAGAAGGCGGCAGCGGCGGCTGCGGGCAGGGAAGGCGGAAGGGCTACCGCATTGAGCGAAATCAGCGGCGGAGGAGCCGAAGAAACAAAGCAGTGAGGGTTATCTTCGCGATCCCGGCGGGCGATCTACTTTCCCACAATAATAAAGGAAGAGAAACAATGACGTCACTCGCCCTCAATTTCAAGAAAATTTCACTTCCACCCCATGTTTACCTTCTTTTCTAAACGCCCTCAAACTATTAAAATCATCAAAAACCTCTAGAATTTAAAATATTTCAACTAATGTCCCAACCATTAACGCCGATTTACCAAAGAATTTGACAGTGTGATATAATAGAAATAATTAATATGTTCGAGTAAAGGATAAATTTTTTTAAGATGGTAGTACTTATGACCTGCTATAGAAATAAGAATATTTATTGAAAAAAAAAAATTAAGACGAAGTACTCTTTTTGATAATAAATGAAAAAATGCCTTTAATTTATATTAAGTATTAAGCTCATATGTTTACTTAGGTGGGAAGTGACGGGGAAGAGAAAAACTTGTCATCCCTGGACAGATGAGTAACGAGCACCTAACCCACTTGACGACGTCGCCTTAGGGCATCGTGAAGCCCCGCATGTGTATGCAATCGTCCGGCCCGGCCCGATTGAAGTTGATTTGAGACGGCTGATCGCATGAGCCTGCAACTTTCGACCAAAGGATGAAGCCATTCGAGATGGCTCTGAACCCGTTGTGTCTCTCTCCACGTTAAACTCAACATCTCGCTGAAAAATGTATGTTTGAAATTGCCGATTGTTAGAATATTAATAGTGATCCGTCCGGAAGCTTAGATTCGTCAGTGATATAGTAAGGATATTGATGGAGCAAAGATCTAGAGTTAGAAGTTATGGACCTATGCATATCACAGACAAGCAAACTGAAATGTTAGAGCGAAAATTATGAAGGGATTTCTGATACACATACTCTGGCGTGTAAGTCAAAACTATAACCAAGCAAAAATGAAAAGATGAAAGTAGAATAGTAGTGTGGATATGTGTGTGTACTTGACCAACAAAGAAGAACCTCTTTTTTATATTGGCTCTCATAACTTCCACAATAATGAGGCGTTAAAGAATATCTATGTCATAATATGTTGGGTAGTGGGAGATCCCTTAGCCGTTATTCTATGATAGATAGTTATGTTTTTTTGACCATGTTCTCTCCTAGAGGGAGGCCAATCAGCTCTGGAGCCGACCGGGTTTATGTTGAGAGTCATGTCTATGAGAAATGTGGAACTGAGCACTAGAAATATGACCAACTTTGAAGTCGACCGTGTTTATATTAGGAGACATGTCAATTAGAAGTGGGGAGCTGAACCGACTCTGGGGTCGTCTAGGAGTCATGCCCATGAGAAGTAGGAAGCTAAGCCCTGAAGATCCGACCGGCTCTTGGGTCAACCAGATTTATACCGTGAGTCATGCCCATGAAAAGTGGAGAGTTGAGTCCTAGAGATTCTATCGACTCTTGGATCGGCCGAGTTTATATGGGGAGCCATATATGCATGCCAATGAAAAGTAAGGAGATGAGCCATAGAGATCCAACTGCCTCTGGGACGAACCGGGGTTTATGCTGGGAGTCATGGCTATAAGAAGTGGAGAGTTGAGTCATGGAGATCCGACTGACTCTGGGCTCGATTGAGTTTATGCTAAAGTCATGCCCATAAGAAGTGGGAGCTAAACCCTAAATATTCGACCGATTATTTTTATGGTGGGACTCATGCTGATGAAAAGCAAGAACTTAGCTTTGGAGATCCGATCGACTCTGGACCAAAGAGTCGATGTTTGTTAAAAGTGATCCGTTTGAATATATAGACTTTAACTCTAACTATCAGTTTATCATATCACGTTAACTTTAACTGTGACATCTTAACTATCAAATATATACTATCTACGAGGCCACTCACATCATATCGTATCAACTAGATTTCAAAGGAACTCATCGCCCACTTCGATCAACAAAGGAAGGAATCATGGACAAAGTCGCATATACCTTTGTCTTTCTTGCAAATCAATCAAAATATGTCAGAGTATGAATTGTGATCCTCACGTTGTGATCCATTTACTCGCTTGATGCATCAGCAGGAAACTGCAGTCTAATCCAATTATACATCTGCAGTAGTAGCGGAGACTAGGGAGAGTCACAGTATGGCCTAGGTTGCTCACTTATGATATTGAAGTTTCTGGTGCTGCTTTACTGTCACTGCTGGTTTAAAAAACTTCGATAATGATAAACAAAAACATAGATAGATTAATCTAGATGCCACATGGATGCAGAATGACCCTTGCCTGCCACTAAGCCACGGAATAACTCAAGGGCCACCAAGCCATGATGGTGCCCACTGTCCAACAGCCCAGTGTTGTTTATTTTGATCTCTACTGTAGTACCAACGTCGCCTTGCCTAGTTGCATTATTCATGAATCCTTTCATAAGTTTTAGTGTATCCTTCCTTCTATGAATGAACTCCTTTTTGTATGGATATTAATTCTTAATATTTATAAGTGGAGGTAGATGGTAGATGTGAGGCCATGCCCAAGAAAGATCACGTAAACAATTGTCCAGAGCTCAAAAAGACTTAGCTCCAAGTAAATCACTCAACTTGGAGTGCCTCGGATCAAACGGACTCGACCTGGGGTAACTTGATGGACCTTAGCTAAGAGTAACTCAGTTTGGATTGACTTGGTTTGAAGTGATTTGGCCCTAAGAAACTCAACTATGATTGACTTAGGGTCTTTTTTTTTTTTTTAGCAAAAAGTGATTACGCTTATCTAAGACGTCTTTCACAGCCGGCCCCCAAGTTGTGTGAAGGTTCAACCTTTCTTTAGGTCTAGAACGTATAGTATGGTATCATCGTAGAGAACCGAGTAGTTATACTTGCTAAACTCAAGGGTATCATGATGCATATTTTTCTAATAACATATTATTAGAATTCGAATCTCAATGAATATTTTAGAGGTCAGTCTTTAAATATATATAATGTATAAGTTATGCTTTAAATCTATTTGCTATCGTGAATCAAGGGAAAAATCCATTTAATTGTAGGATTTATCGAGTAAATCTCGGGCTACTGAATTATATAAAAAAATAACATGCTTGTAAATATTCTCACTGAATTGGTGTTAACTAATTAGCCTTGATTAGCTATTGACTCCTGTAACAGCTACCTAGAGAGCTCACGCTTTTGGCTTTTCCCAAAATTTGAAACATTTTTCCACTCGGAACTTGCAGAGGGGTCTCGTAGACCAGCTCCTTCTGGAGACGCAGTGTGGCAATTGTACCAAAAAGACAGACAGCACTCATCAAATCAACTCTTACTAGCATCTCCAATGTAAGATTATAGAATTAAAAAAATTTAATAAAAAAAATTTAACCATGAAATAAAATTTGAGGTTTAGGTTTAAATTTTTAAATCTATTTTTTATAGTAAAATTAATGTAATATGCATATAGTCATATAATTACATATTATAAATTGGACAAAAAATAATTTAAAAATTTAATTATTGAAGATGTTTTTTAATTTTTTTTTGGATCCAATAGTTTGTATTAGAGTGGCCGGAGGATTTGTTGGTGCAGTTAGCACTAATGATTGAATTTAGGTTTTGATGAATAATAAATGGTTAAAGTTAGTTGCTATGTGATCTAATACTTTTATCAAGTTTGTAGGATTTAAACTTGATTGGTCTAAAGGACCAGACACTAGGCTAAAATCCAGATTGGTTGAGATTTGGTAGAAAGTCCAAGTTGATTGAGACTTGGCAAGAAGTCCAGTTGGTTTGACAACTGCTGAAGTCCAAATTGGTTGAAATCTGGCAGGAAGTCCTGGTGGGTCAAAGGGTCCGGTTAAATAAGTCGACAACTGGTAAGTAAGGTAAGTCACTAGAGGAAAGTGACTCGGTGAGGACGCGTTCCCCGTTGAGGGAACTGTAAGCGTCGGTCCGACCTAGAATTTCAGTGAAACTCGAAGTCAGGACCGAACAGTCCGGAGACTATTAAATGCTACTATTCGGTTAACATTGTGTCAACAACTTCAAGACAACAATTCAAACGACTTTCTCTCTTGCGCTCTGCTCAGAAAACGACTCTACGACGTTGAATCGACACACAAGATTTTTGTCTTTTCATCTATTGTCGGTATCATCTGATTATTTCCTGCATTATACCTAATTCTTGTAATATTTTTGATATTATAGTGATTGTTCATATTATATTGATTGTTCACCGAAAACACTCTCACGTGCGGGCCTTGGAGTAGGAGTCGTCGAAGGCTCCGAACCAAGTAAAAGTGATTGTCTTAGCGTGTTTTTTTCCATTTTTACTGCGTTCTTTTCTCGTGAGTTTTGAAAAAGCAAAATGACGCTATTCACCCCCTCCAACATTTCCACGATCCTACACGACTAACTGCCGACTGTGCATAAGAGTCATGGTCCAATCGAACCGTATTGGTAGAATATTAACCTCGAACAAAGAAAGTAGAGACTCCTATGTTTCAATCAAGAGGACTAGACACTAGGTAGGAAGTTCTAGTTGCCGCTAGGCAAGGAAGTCCTAGTAGGTCGGTTGGGCTGAGGGGCAGGAAATTTTAGTTGCGACTAGGCAAGGAAGTCCTAGTAGGTTGGTTGGACCGAGGGCAGAAAGTCCTAGTAGGTCGGTTGGACCGAAAATAATATGTCAAATGGATAGACTTTCCATCTGAGGGGGCTGTGGTCCTTTATTTGAGAGGAGATTGTTGGAATTGTAAGGTTGTAAACATAGTCTCATATTGAAAATATATGAAAAAAATTATGTGTTTATAAAAGAAAGATATCTCCATTGGTATTAGACCTTTTGGATAGAGCTAAAAAGTAAAGTCATGAGAGTTTAGACCCAAAGTGGACAATATCATATTATCATGGAGATATCTCAAATCTCCTTCCATTTATTGTATAGTCTCTTGGCTCTGGTTTTATTTCCACCCACCTCTAATTAACCAAAGCAAGCCAAACCCTAACCCACCCACTGATCACCCATCGGTCCCACAACCTCCGCACCTCGCGGAACTGTCTCCTCTCGCCACCACCGAGGCGTACGCCTCTTCCACTTCGCCGCATGAGTGGCAGGTGTGGATTGTTGTCGAAGGATTCCTCCCCCTCCCCTTCTTTAATATTATCTATTTTCGTTCGCCTTTCCCTTTCCTTTCCCAGAGGATAGTTTTCCACCGTTGATCTCTTTTCATTCTTATCCACGTGGTTTGGAGTAAACAAAGCATTGATATTTAATCTCATGAAAATTTTTCATGGAGCGTGAACAGCCCATATTATGAGTGGTTCATATTTGATTTTCTCCGAGCGCATGCACCGTGGAAAAAAATTTCTCCCACCCTTTATCCACGTGTTAGTAGGGTATAAGTTGACCTCATAATTTATCTTCCTTTATGTAATCTAGAAATATCTGAGATGAGCATCATCAATATTTGCATTGCAATGAGTTCCGTTTGCTTCTGGACTTCTGGTTGATTCACTTCGTCCCTTTTCATTCGTTTGCTCAGCAGCAGCTGTTCGTTTTCATTCTTTTACTCAGCAGAGGATAAGGAGATGTTGTTTCAGTGAATACAAAGTCCCAACTCTTCCGAATCTTTTATTGGAGCAGAACACGCTCACAAGGCATATTGATCAACTGTGAGGAAACTTTCGCAACATCATCCTTGCTTTTTCAGTGAGCTGACCTCTAAGAGAACCTGGTTAAACTCAAATCAACCCTATACTTCTGTTCAAAGTTCAAACCAACGATTGGGTGAGCGTTGCGACAGCCATGAGTGGTGAGCTCGCATCGGGTCGAGCAGGGTAGAGTCGTGAAGTAAATATCATCTACAAACTTTCTCTTCTAGTTAGGAGAGTTTTGTATTTTCCCCTCTCTGCTGCTCTGGTCTCCTTCACTCTATCTTAAAAATAAAAGAGCCTCAAAAGGATGTACATGATGGCTGGACCCCAAATCTACAGAGCAAGATTTGAACATTTTGTACTGGAGAAAGAAAAGAGAGCACAATGATTTCGATTTTCGAATAGATAGCTAGCCAACTTTTGGATAGAATCAAATTAGTGGAATTCAAGCATACAGATCTTATCCTGCTGATAGAACTTATCAATATGATAAAAGGTGATTCGTTCGCCCTCAACGCCTCTGTTAATTCGTCCCTGGGCCAATACGGAAGAAGTAAATCATGGATGACTACTAGCTATTAGTATAAATTGTTAAAATATGGGAGAGGCATATACTTGGACATTGTGAGTTTTGATTTTAAGACCTTATATAATAACTTTTTATGTCTTAATCATTGCACCCCTGAGACCATTGGATCCCTTTTGAACTTTGTATCCATCTCATTTTCCAAATATATTCATTGAAATCGAAGAAGTGGTCCTCCCGAACACTCTAAAAGAGATCTACGCATCGCTTAAAGTTAACTCTTTTGCGCTGGTGCAATCGTACGGCCTATTTACTCAAAAAGATCGAGAGCAGAGGGGCGAACTGAGACGGGAATTTAGATATGCATGTAATTTGAAATTCTTGTCTGTCTAAATTATCCTTTGCTAATACATCGTTAATGAGGGGGTTAATCAAACAATGAGATAAGTTAACTAGAAATTAAAGTCGAAGGGGGAGGCGTGGGGCCAACTTAACGACGCAGTACACAATGATAGTTGTTAGCTTTTTCATTACTTTGTCTGCTTCTTGTTGGCTTCAAGGACAGTGGGAACTAAAGACGCATAGAAGCTGACGCCCAGGACGTCCTGCCTCGCTAATTAATTAATTAAGAAAATTTAATCTTTCTTTAACTTTGTCATTTTAATCCATAATTTACCAGAATAATCTATGGATAAAGCATTTTTCGCATATTAAATAAATAAATAAATATGCGAAAAAACTTTTTGGATGAATTTGAAAAAATGAGAGCACATTCGGACAAATTGGCTAATAATTAAAAGCAACGGGGGAATCGACTTGGGTGACAGCGAAGGCAGCAAACCGCGCGTGTTGTGCGTTGTGTCGTTACCCACCTCCTTTTCTATGCGCCCTACCCTATTACATCTGTTCACATTATTAATTGACTGATCGATCAATTACTTAATTAGTGGTGACAGGATTATGAATACTTTAATTATTTTTTTTCCCATTTCGATTTTCATGTTATTGGCGTAAGTGTGGTGTTTGGACGTCTAAATGTAGCTATAGTAGGGTTTAAAATATAATTTATAGGACCAAAAAGGAAGATTGGAATAATTTGTCACTTTCTCCGTGCATTTTGTTTTGTTAAGATTTAACTATCACACGCGCACGCGACGTCTAATTATAAAATGGATGGTTTTCATTTAGGCCCTTAAAGTTTGTATTCTTTTTTTTAAATATTCATTAAAAAATCTTAATTCCTCAATTAAAATGGTTTAATGTAGGCGAATATAACTATGTGGTTAATATGGAAGCTTATAATTATATAAAATTTTAAAATTATAATGCATTATTTTTTATTATTTTATGATGATATACATGTGCATCTCCCCTCGCCATCTTTATACCGGAGTTTGTTAAAAGGAACAAGAAGGGATAAAAAAGGTTTTGGATCTGGACACCGCCATCAGGATCTGGACACCGCCTTCGCTAGCTTCTCCGCCTTCAGGGTGATCTCCGGCGGTATCTTCATCGGTTGCCTCTGCCCCCTCGGCCGCTGCTGCCGGAAGTGGAATCCCAGCGCCTCGGAGACTTCGTCGGAGCTCCACCCTGCTCGCCTCAGCGAGTCGGAGCAGTGATCCGCCTTCACCAGCAGCGCGTCCATTGCCGCCTCGGAGGCGATCGCCGCCCACGCCTCGTGCTCGGTGTCGAACATTCCCGACGCCGGGACGCGGACGATCTCGCTCACTTCCGAGTCGTCCCACCCGGCCGACCGGAGGACAGATCCGACTTGGTCCAGGTAGCCGTGGACCCAGCTCGGTAGCTGCTTAGGGGATCGGATCTCTAGGAACCGATCTGGTGAAGCCGATCCGCAGGAGGAGGAGGAGGAGGAAGAGGAGGAGTTCCGGCGGCGGCGATTGGAGGCGGCGTCGCTCCAAAACTCGATCCACCGCGGTGCCCTCCCGGAGACGGCGTCCAGGCTCCGCCGGGCAGGAGGCGGTGGAAGAGGGAGATTTAGGGATCGGATGGGATAAGACAGGGGATCGCGCGAATCAGAGGCGATACGAAAAGCGGGCTCGTTTTGAAAGAAGTCGGCGAGGTCAAGGCCGCAGCAGAAGACTTTGTGCTCGTCGACGTAGAAGACGGGGTTGCCGGCGAGGCAAGGGGTGGCGGGGAGGTAGCAGCGGTCGAAGAGGTGGATGAGAAGCGGTGCGCGTCGGAGGGCGGCGCGAGCTTGGCGGAGAGCCCTGTCGGGATCCGCCGGGCGGGGGCCCCACGACCGAGGCCAGAGCGCGCTGCGGGCGACTTGGAGGGAGGCGGCGGCTAGGGGGAGGTCGAAGCCGGCGCGGAGTAGGATGCAGCGACGACGATGGGAGGCGTCCGGACAGCGCCAGTCAGGGAAGCCTGGAGCCGATGGGAGGCCGAGGGAGAGAAGGGCCCGGAGGTCCGGCGGAAAGGAGAATCCTAGGTCAGCCTCGAGGCGGGCGAGCTCGGCGTCGGAGAGGCCGGGTAGGACGGGGATGGAGGCGTTACGGAGGCGCGACAGGATGGATTCGGCGAGGGGGCAGAAGGAGAGGAGACCGCCGCGGTGGGAGACGGAGAAGGAAGGCGAGGAGGACGCAGATGCGGCAGCGCGGGAGGAGAGACGGCGAAGTCCAGCGGCGTGGGCGGCGGCAAGACCGGTCACCCGGCGGTCAACGTCGACCATGGCGTCGTCGGATTGGGATTCTCGAGGGAGGTGTAAATGGTATGGCGCATAGAAGAGAAGGTGGGTGTTCTGGTTCTTTGGAGGAGGAAGGATCCGGCCGCTTTATATATATATACGGGAACGGGAAAAAACAGCAGCAGGAGAGACGCTGAGTGGTGGGGTCACCCACGTACATAGTGAGTGAACCATCCTTTTTTAACTACGGGTTAATTAATAATTAGCCTTTAGTACGGAATTTTATAATTCAAAAAACCTTTATCCATCAAAATTTATTTAATTTAATCATCCAAATAAATGAATAATTATCCTCAGAATAAATCAAAAAACCAAAATTACCAAATAAATGAATAAAAGTTCATCATGTTCATGAAAGTTATCATGTTTAC
>JBBPFP010000060.1:2232931-2244715 GCA_037974795.1 Kaempferia galanga | reverse complement strand
GCCACTGACGACCTTCGAACCCACGGCCTATCGGAGCAACACCAGGCCACTTACCAGCTGATCCAGCCCGTGGGGGCGCAATGGGAGGAAGAATGAGTATACATGTGCACGTCTTCATGCTTGTGTTTAATAAACACCGTTAATTAAATAATGTTCAGTAAAACTAATAAAATAATATTTCATATTGGTCGGCGAGGGGAAGGATTCAAGTCCAATTTTGATCCGCACTTATTTTACCAGGAATAGATGGATCCGAACCAATGACACAATAAGTTCGGAAATCCTTTTTTCCACTTTTTAATAAATACCAGCCGGGCATTGCACTTTTTGGGCGTTATTCCTTGCCTGGCACTAGTAGCTGACGAGACTGCATCAGTTCACTCCCAGATGTGGGGAAGTGAGTGTGAGACCTTCGAGCCCGGCAACATCATTCGCCTCGCTAACGGAATATTCTCTTGCCACAAGAACAATCTGGTGCTCAGGGCAAAGCTGACAAGGTTGGTGAATTCACCATGCTGTTTATGGAGACCCCTTACATGGGCACGCGATCCTAACAATCCGAAGAAGTTTGTAGGAAGCGACTGTATCGCCGCACTCGAGGATCTTTACTCCCTCAAGATAACACCCCCTAGATATTTTTGCTCAAGAATTCGGATTGGATATTTTGTGCTTTCTTCCAAAGTAGTGTTAAGAATGGTGGTGGATTAGAGCAAACAAGAAATCTATCTATAGGCCTCAAATCTTCTTGCTCGCAGTATTGAAAAAACTCCTAGACCATCTCGAAAGTGTCAGCTTCTCATATATATTTCTCTCGTTATACTTTAAAAAAATATACTAATTCGAGTAACTAAGACTGCGTATAATAAATTTACGATTCGACTCTTCCACTTTCTTGCACCGGCAGCCCTTTATGGAACATTAAATCTTAATTGGCGATATAAATTCACCAACAAGAGGTAAACGAGATAACTTAAAAATAAAATTAAAACCTGAACTTGCTATACCACAAGTAGCCAGAGTTAGCATGAGCCCAAACCACATTGGCCTGAATGCTGCCATGCCATGCATGGTTAAGCCCTCAACTCTAGAATGTGCAACCTATAGAAACCCTCTGATATAATGATTGCATTTGGATTGATTTCCTCTTAGCAATCAAATGTCTTGCTGTAATTTGATCGTCACCCCAGCAATCGATTGCTAGGAGTTATCAATCGAATGCCAATGAGCAATCTTACTGGTCAAGCGATTCCAACACAATCTGTTTGCTTGCTAATATAGTGCTGCCAATCGATTGTTGGAACCAAACAATTGATTGGTAGCCATCAATTGAACTGAGCAATTCAAACGTTGAGTTGCAAGCCTTTTTTTCTCATTTTGAACCCCGAATTCTGGGTTTAAGATTAACAATTGATTGGTTTTTCTCGACAATCGATTGCTATCTCTATTTTAGCCTTTTAATGACTAAATTCTCGCCTCATTTAGTATTCGATTGACTTCAATATATTAGGACTTTCTGATATTCAATGTCTGGTCAACCTTAACGTATTAGAACTTCATCATTATCTAGCATCCGGTCACTCTTGACTTACTAATATTTCATCCATGTGCCAAATGCCCTACCCTTCATAATTCATTTGGACTTCACACTTTGTTAACTCTTTGTCAAACTTTTCTTTCACAGGTTAATTGTTCTGTCAATCTTACTCCACTTGGATTTTCATCATCTCCAATCACCACGTGTCCAATCAACCTTAATCTATTTAAATTTTTCTCTTTTTGTAAAGTATTCGATCAACTTAACCTACTTGACTCATTACTCAAGCACACACCATTTGTTCAACCATGCTCATCGTATTAAGTATCTAGTCAATCTTAATATACTTGACGTCTTACTAAACCATTTAACATATTGATCAAATATCCAAATTAAACATCAAAACCTAACTTGAGTTAACCCAAGCTTAATTAACCTAATCAATTAACCTTATCAGAAGTCGATTCCATTAACATAATTAACAAACAAGCATTTAATATAAATAATGGATGATTTTTTTTAAATGAATCCTTTATTATTATAATTAAAATAGCGTGTCAGTATTTAAAAAATACTAAAATACTTATTTAACTTCAAAAATATTATTATTTTATCATTATAGAATTACTCATACTCAGTTAAAATTATTACACTTATAGCACTTTTATATTAATTTTTTAATTAAATAAAAATTGGTCAAACTTAATTAAATACAAATCAATACTAATTTAGTAAATTTATTTAAAACTGTTAAAATGTGTCGCAGTATTTTTTAAAATTGTTACAATATGTACCACTTTTTGTTGAAATGTTACAAATACTTTTAGTCAAATTACCTATAATTTTAATAAAACGGTTACATCTTATAACAATTTTGAAAAAGTTATTATAACAGAAGTGGAACCAATTATTTGTATGATAGCATGAGATCTTATTTTGATATTTTTAAAAATGAAGGTGTCTTTTGACACAATGACAGTGAAGAGTTTTTTTTTACCCAATAAAAATTACATAAAAATTGCAACACGTAATAAAATAAAATGAACTAAATAAATATGGCAATATTTTAGCTATTTATTTTAATCCAACAATTACTCATGTAATTTTAGATAAACTAGTAATATTTATAAAAGAGTTGCATATTTTGGGTACGTAGGTATGTGAACTAAATTATTTGGCCCTCTAACCCTTTTACTTCAATAAATTTGCACGGAGATCCCTCGACCTCCGACAACGCCGTATTCCCCTCCCCATCCTCGCAAAATCTCCTGTTTTTTTCCGCCCCTTTCGAGACCTTCCTGGTGCGGCGCCGACGATAGCGAAATTTTGAGATCGCGGTGCTTTGCTATCTCCCCTCCCCTCCCTTTCCCTTCCCGAACCCTCCGACCTTCTCTGCGTGGCGCTGCGCCAAGGGTGACAGCGAGAGGGTTTCCTGCGTGGTGCGGCGCCGAGGACGAGGGATCGAGTGTGGTAAGGGGCGGTGACGAAGAGGAAGATTGGAAAAAATCAGCGGCCTAAGTTTGTCTTTCCCTTTCAACGTGAGATCTACGGTCTTCTCTCGTTTGCATGCATGCCTATTTCTATGTCGCTAGGGTTTCTCATTTCCTGTCATTTTTTTTCATTAAGTGTTCTATACTATAACATTATACCGCTAGTTTCGTGATCATCCATGGGCAACAACTATGTCACTTCGAAATAGCGTGTAACTGGATAAGAACACTTCAGTAACAGCTGGATTCTAGTTCTTCTATATATATATATATATTTTGATAGAAAGAACAGATTCTGTTTGAATGTGTAACAGACATCACAATAATGTACGAAATATATAGCATGCTTAATGCTTGTAGTTGAACCTCGGAAACCTGACTTGGTCGTTATAGTTGAATAAAACTCCTTATTTAGGCTCATTTGTCAAACTGCACCATGCAATTGGTAGAGTTTT
Source organism: Kaempferia galanga (assembly GCA_037974795.1). Classification (NCBI taxonomy): domain Eukaryota; kingdom Viridiplantae; phylum Streptophyta; class Magnoliopsida; order Zingiberales; family Zingiberaceae; genus Kaempferia; species Kaempferia galanga. The sequence continues at coordinate 2,241,236 of JBBPFP010000060.1, read as the reverse complement.
CGTGATTCATGACGAATACGAAGACAATTTGAAGCAGAACATAGATGCTCAATTTCTGAGCAATATAATCCCTTGCATAAAATGTAGGTGAGACTTACAGTTTCTTCCTCATTCCAGTTTGAAGTAACTTATTTGTCAATTAAGTCGATCAAACAACTTACTCCAATGAGTCAAGTTTGGATAGGCACACACTCCAAATTGAAGTAATCTACTTGTGCTCATGCATCAGTCATCATTCTCCTTATCCGTCTCTATTGTCCATATTTCATCTCTCAGACGAACTTTAATATTCTAAGATCACATGGTATTGGTCAGCCAGAACCCTTCTCACTATTACTTTGCTTCATAGTTTCCATCATCAAATTGATATTTTCACTTACCGTTTTTCCTTTTAAAAAAATCTTTTACTTCATGATCCTGATATAGCCTTAGATTTAGCCTTTTTTTAGCTGCATGAGACAGGAGAACCACAAAATTGAACCTTGTCCTGTTTTTGGTTTTTACATTGCCTGTCAGTTCTTATCTTGAGATTTTCTAAGTAAGAACAACCTAGTGAGTATCTCTAGTCTTTTTTCACAGGTGGCAGGATCTTCTACCCAACTACAGGAGCTTCATTGACGTTACTATCAAAGAAGGAAGGTAATAATCTTCCAACTAATTTTAGTTTATTTCCATCTTTAATAGTCAGGATCTGGCCTAACTTACCCTAGTTTTGATGAGTTATTGTTGACCTAAGGGCAATAAATTGTTTTACCTGAAAAATTTTCCTTTCTCTTCCAGTAAAAAATTCTTTATGGCATGAATCATTTGTTGGTACCATATATGACTTAAAGTGAGGGCGAGCGTTTGAGCAATATTATGGTTTCTTTGTAGGGGATCTGGTTATCATGATTCTTAGTAAGGAAGGCAACCACATTGCTGTAATATTTTAGAGAAATCTCATTATCAAGGTGTCCTTTCATTGGCTTTGGCCCTAACATGAATAACTTATCTTGTCCTGCATAGGACCTAGAGGTGTGTCCAATCCTTTCTTATCTTTCCTATGCTATTGATGAGAACACCAAACTTCTTTGGGTGAGGCTAAGTATGCTGACCCTCCCCAACAGTCACATTGCCAAGAACCTCATGTACGGAGGGTTCCTTGACCATATGAAGCTTAGGACGCTGGTCAATACTGTACATTATAGTTATCATAGGGTTCTTAGTGATAGCATACGAATGTGTTTCTACAATTCTACATGTTGTCAATTGAAGTGTCACAGAAAATTATTGCGTTAAAAGCTATAGTTGACCAGAGAATATAGTTTATATTTATATACTATTTCCCCTGTTTCCCTCTATCGGATAACGTTAGTTTAATGAGATAATCATATTCAAGATCCATGCTGAAGATGTGAAACAAAAACTTTTATTCATATTTCATTGTCTTTTTTTTTTTCAAGATTTAAGAGGGTTAAGAAGCGTTGTTTTTTGGAACCCCCTTAATATTGTACCTGTGGGTGTTCAAAATTCCAAATAAATAACTGCACTTTTTTGTGCTTTTGTTATATATATTTTTTGTATTGTTGCATTCATGTGACTGGAGCTGAGTTTAATACACATTTCTTGTTTCGTGGTCTTAGAAACCAAGGTTGAGAATGAATTCTCAACAAGGTAGGGTATCTACTAATGGGTATAGCCGCCGAAGAGTTGATACTGTTACAGGATCTAGGATGGAGAATCATACACAATCAAGGAAGTCAGCCTCTCCTAACTTTGGTAATGTGAATTAAGTGTAGATGCCATACTTGTTAAATACTTCAGTCCTAAAAGCTTATGACGATTTACAAATGGTGTAATAGCAGGAAGGATTACAACCCCATCCCGTGATCGACTAATATACGTTTTGTCCTCGCTGATTGGTCGTAATGTTGAAATCCATGTGAAAAATGGATCCATAATTTCAGGGATCTTACATGCAACAAATGCTGATAGAGATTTTGGTACTTTCCATACCTGATTTGTCTTGAATTGTGATATGTTTTTGTACCATGCTACCTTCATATTCTAAATTTACATGTCTGAATTGGATTACAGAAATTGTTCTGAAAATGGCTCAAGTGGTTAAGGATGGGTCTGTGAGAGAGCAGAAGTCTTTTTGTGATAGTATCACATCTTCTCGGCTAATGATTATACCTGCACGAGAACTTGTTCAACTTCTTGCAAAGGTTTATTGGATTTGAACTAAATTAGCTTCCATTCAATGTGTTAGTAAGCCTTTGCATGCATTGATTTATCATACACTATAGATCATGGCTGGCATGAACATATTTTGCCATGTAAATTCTCTCATGCCAGAATCAATCTGCATGTTTGTTGTGCCTGAATCAAACTCATCGATGCTAATGCATGATTTATGGGTTTCTTATATAAGAACACCATGGAGAATGTATTGGCTCTTTTTCTAGTTGTCTGTTATAATGCATGGTGTAGATTGCGCCAGGAAAATGTTCCTTATGTTTTACTTCTCTGTCAGATTTACATTCTTTGACATACTCCTGAATTACTTGAGATAAACCTTTGTTTTTCTTGTTTTGCTCTTATATTCTGAAAAAAAAATCCTGGGTCTTGATAGTTTGCGTTGCTAGGTATATAGGATTTATTCTGTTTCTTTTCTCCCAAAATATCAGGATGTGTCACTTGATGAATTCACCAGTGGGCTCTCAAATGAGAAGGGCAAAGATCTCTTGATTGATTCAGTTATTTCTCATTCGCATCATCTAGAGACAGAAAGAGAGCTGACGCCTTGGATCCCTGATGGAGATGATCCTGAATGTCCTGAACTGGAGAATATATTTGATGGAACACTGGATAGGTATCTGTTATAACATCAACATTCTAATTGTTTATTAGGGTTGTTAGAAGAGTGGATTGCATTGCTATATGCAGCATGTCTTTTGGCTCATATTTCCTTTATTTTATTCTGGAGTCATTTTATCTTTATTTTTTCAGTCATTTCTTCTTCAGTGCTTACACACACGTTTTAGTGATAGTTTTGATAAGCATGATCTTTCTGATTTTTTTTTATAAATTAAATTGTTCATCTTTCTTCATATTGTTTTTTTAGTTTTTTTTTTTCCCTTCTGCCACTAAGCTGTTAGAATGGATTCTCTATTCAGGAAGTGGGATCAGTTTGAAACAAATGCTGCATTGTTTGGAGTAAAGAGCACATTTAATGAGGAACTTTATACTACTAAACTTGTAAGAGGTCCTCAAACGAAAGAGCTTGAAAAAGTGGCTTCAAGAATAGCTAGAGAAATAGAGGGACAGGAAGCCCATGATTTTCATCAGGCTGAGGTTTTCTCTTTTTGGAATTATATGTAATGAATGATATGTTCTTATGCGCTGTAACTCATAAAATAACAAATTCTAACAGGAAAGAGGCTTCAACTTCCATGATAATCTTGGCCTTGATGAGGAGAGTAGATATTCGGCTGTACGTAGGGAAAACAATGATATCAGATTCAGAGAAACTGAGAGCACCTACAATTCTGAAATTTTTTCTGGATCAGCAGGCGTTGTGACTTCTAGATCATCACCTGAACCATCAACCACTAAAGTCAGTAATGAAGTGCAGGCATTACAGAATGAAACTTTGGCATCATCCAAAAGTTCATCACTGGTAACTACTAACATTTCTGTCCAGGAGTATCTTAGAATTACATGACAAATATCAAGAGCAGTAAAATGATTTCACAATATGCTAACTATCGACTATTTGACAATTTTGCCATGTTGAGTATTGCTATTTCTAGATATTTCATCCAGAAAATAACAGCGGAGCTACAAGTTTTGATTGATCTTGAAAAGATGTTTGCCTGAACATTCTTTTTCACCATTCATAAATTGTGCAGGATGAGGACAAATACTTGCATCCTGACAAGGATTCAGGTTTCTATCCTATGAGTCATGATAGTCACCAAGCATCTGACTGCATTACTCAGAGTTCCCCACCCTTGGATGGTGAGAGCAGGTTTGTGCGCTGTTTGAGCTGATTAATCATTATTTGTTCCTTCAAAGTGGAATTGTTTGAAGGCTTGGTCATATGATGGCCAATGAATCTTAATCCAAATATCTTGATTCATGTGTGTGGTTTGCCTAGGTTTGCAACTCAGCTGAAAGATCAAAGTGGCAAGACTGAGAATACAGTATGACAATTTTAAATATTTTATATGACTGCTGTTCTGTCTCTACTCGCTTCTGACATGATCTTTTTTACAGGTTCAGGAATCTCGGGCATCTGAAGGTCAGTATTGACTTTGTGGTATGAACTGGCTAAACTTTCTTGACTTACCTTGAATGTTTCTTTTCATTGATGTCCACTTTTCAGGAGAGTTGGAAGGATTATCTACAAATGGAACATTGTGTAGTCCTTCAGCTTCTAGTCAAGGAGATCTAATTACTGAACCTTCAGATTCTCAAGTCCTTGTCGATGTGTCTACTGCTATCAAACTAGTTAGTTCTAGGACAGGACAAGGTAGTTCTCCAAACAATGTGTCTATTGACACATCCAATCGTCCTAGTTTATCCCCAAGGTCGTGCGGATCACTTTCTTCTGAAAAATCGACTCTTAATCCGAATGCTAAGGTGATTTCCTGGCAGAAGCAGATTTTTTCCCCTTTTAAATAATTATGGTTTTCACTTTTGATTAACAGGCTAGTTCATTTTTCATATGCAAGTTAGTATTTATCCTAGTCCCTTCTGCTGTTATAATCAGGAATTCAAATTCAATCCAAATGCAAAGAGTTTTTCCCCTTCAACCTCTGAAAGGCCACATGCAGAAGTATCCGATGGGCCTTTCTATTATCCTAATAATGTAGCTTCTTTTCAGCATATGCATGGTCTACCTGTGGGAATGGGGGTAAGATTTAAAACTTGCTTTCGTGCTTATCTTTTTTGGGCTTCTGTCAGAACATTGGTACATGGATTCTGTGGTTAGCTCTACTTTATTTCCTTTTATAGTTTATCATGTTCCATTGTCCATAATGATGCTGCAATTCTATGCTTGATTCTTAGGCTAAATGGCTACTTGTTTTGTGTTAAGTTGGTTTTCTGTTTTATTTGGTACTGGTATAAGTGCATTATTAATCTGTATATACATACAGCTGTGATATGCGTGTTTTTAGTATGTCATCCACTGTACTAGGAATACGGACAAACAGCTAAAACCAATATTGTACCTCTTTCTTCTGACTAAGGAGATATAATTCATAACAGTTTAATAAACTGCTGATTTGTTCTTTCAAACTAGTCTATCTATTGCCTAATTTTTCTAGAGTTATTAGCTTGGTGCTCAGGCATCAGAAATGTTAACTTGTTCCTGAATATAAATTGGGAATCATAATGTTGTGCTAGAATTTGCTAGTGGGATTCAAAGTTTAGAGTAGTTTCATCAGCCTTCCATTTATATCTCTCTTATCCTGTTCCATTAATTTTTCCAGTTAAGTTGGAATTGCAAACTTGATAAAATCTACAGAAAAATATTGATGCTTTGGAAATTCCCTTTTTAAATTTGTCCAATTTATTGCAAATCAACTCACCGGAAAGAATTCATTCAGATGTGCACAGTTTTTTTTTTTCCATCCTTCGTGGCGATTGAACTTTTAGGAAAAGAATCCCTTGGATTAATTGATTAACTAGTGGTGTGAAAGTGCCTGATCTACATTTCTATTTGCACCTTCTTGATTATAAACTTTACTTGCTATCATTATATAATGACTTTTGAACACAGGTTGCTCCATTTGGCCATCAGCCTGTTTTTTACAATCCTCATGCTCCACCAATACAATCCTCCCAAGCATATATTCATCCTAATGGGTCAATGGTATGTGATTTCCCTAAATTTACTTTCATGGACTATTCAAGGGTAATTTTTTGTGTGTTATCATGCTCACAATTCTTTTCATGTCATATATTTCAGTATGCACAGCAAATGATTGTTGGACAGCCTCCACAATTTTATTATGTGCAAGGCTATCCGCCTGTAAGTTAATCTGTTTTGAAATTTTGTCTATGCTATATCATTCTGTCTTTTAATGTATATATTTTTTATTTTTTGTTTTTAAGCATGTTATTTCTTTTGGAACTGGTTTAGTTATAAGTTCTATTTGAAAATGTTCTCTTCGAACTAGCATTCACATGTCTTGTCATTCCTATCCCATGATTTGTGCGTTGAATTTCCCTTAGCCTATAATGATGTTACACAAAAAGGTGTCTGGGTGTTGGGAGGGGAATTATAGCTAAGGAAACTGGCTGTTTAACAACTAGCATAGTTAAGCTAATATGTGAAGTTTCAGGTTAATTCCAAGAAAATGTATTGTATTCCATATGTTAAGTTCCAATAATCTCCTTGCCTTTTTGAATAGTCACTGTTGCAGACTGTTAAAACTGGTCCTTGATAAATCAATGCTGTATAAGTTGTAAGGTTTTATTCTACTTTATAATTCACTCTATACTCTTTGGCTCATCTATCTTCTGTGTGATTTGTCTTTATTGCTAGGAAGTTGCAATCATTCTGGTTTCGAATATAAAATACTTTTTAATCTGTTAAACCTACATATCACACATTAATATATGTATTTCGAAAATACTAATACTAAAATATTTTTTTGTTTTCTTTTAAAATGTTCCTATAACTCGCAACTGCCTGCTTGCGGTTTTGATGGATGCACCATGTTTTTGCTTGCATTCTACATTGAAGGATCGTAATGCAAATCTGCATGTGTATTCACTCAGTCTAAGAGGGTGGTAGGAAGCACCGTCACTGCATGCCTCTGTAGATATTACTAGAGACTGACTATTGTTAATTGGTGGTTCTTGTTATAGTACACTACTCGCTGGAATCTTTGTTGAATTTCTAAAAGATTCTGACTGTTCCTGTCTGATTTGTTGGAATCCGGCTGATTCTAGACCCGGAACAATTTTGACTGAAAATTCTCAGTTAACATTCTTTCGTCTGTAACATTGGTGGCATGGTCCGTTGCCAAATCCATGCATCATGTCATTACCTGGATTCTAGTGGCGAATGGTTTATTGACCATTCCAACATGGAGAAATGATATTTTCATGGTTGCTTTATTTTTTTAGTAACAGCGTATTGGTTGAGGTTCTCCCTTTTGGTTTACTCTACTGATTTTTTGTTTTCGATCTTACGTCTCAGGAGATGCCACACAAAGGGAGGAAATATTAAAGCGTTCTAAATCAGTGGTAACCACCTAACCTTCAGTGGATTTCACCTGTAATCTGCATTTGCTGGACGAACCATCCTTGTGGCGTGTGATTTCTTACTGACCTGCACCACTTGGCGGCACTATAACCATTTTAAATTGCAACAGGTCGCAGATGCTTCCATGAATTGGAAATGGAGTTTGTATGTAAAGAATGAATCAGGCAGCAGAACAATCTTCTCTTCTGAGATACACTGCTGTTCTGTTTACAGGTTGCGTTGTTGGCTGTGATGATCTAAATAAACCTAACAAAAAATGGGGCTCGAATATGTATTTGATCGAACTTATTTTTAGGATGAATTGCAGACCTTTGTTGGATTGCTTCCCTGCTAAATTACAAGTGCCTATGTATTTTCTACCTCCAGTCGCCCAAACAGGGAGAGGTGGTTCCAGCAATGTTTGTCGAATGTTTCTTATGGGCTCATTCTGTTGAAGCTGACGAAAGTATTCAAGGGGAGGGCAGGTGGTTATACCTATATTGTGTTCCTTCCCACTCAGCATTAACTGAATCCATTCGGGATGAGATCGCACTCATTTTAGGAGTAACTTTATTTATTTATTTATTTTGAAAAAAAAAAATACTAGTGAGGTTTCAGGGACCAGTCGGCAGAGTTGATAAATTGAATGAGTTGAGTGATTGGGTGGGTAGAGGTTGACTGAGCCGGGTTTGGTAGATACGTCAGATGGACTTGTGAGCTGTGGATTGAGTGAGATATGAGACTGGCTGATTAGAGCAGCTGCACTCCGGTGTTATTCGACAGTCGAATAATGAATACGTTTAAAGTATTGAACAGATTTTATTTCATTCTCATTCTTGTGATAAAAAGTGATTTGTTCGCCTCCAATGCCTTTGATAATTCGTCCCTGAGCTAACACGGATGAAGTAATGCCAACCCGTCCCTGGGCTAACACAGAGGAGGTTAATCACGGGTGGCTACTAGCCATTAGTGCAAATGATTAAGACATGGGGGAGACATGCTCAGGCGCGCCAAGATTCGACCTCTTGACCTCATGTGGCAACCTCCCATGCCTTAACCATC
>JBBPFP010000060.1:2162903-2174059 GCA_037974795.1 Kaempferia galanga | reverse complement strand
GCCTATATGACGTTTATCAAAATGTGCATTTGCATATGTAGGTTCTTATTCAAGATTTTGATTGTGCTTTTCAAAAAAATATCCTTCTTTAGGTACTTATGTCATTATTTCAATTTCTCAATTATCTAGTTTTGATTAGTAAACTACAACATCTTTCTTATGAAAATTAGGGCTTAGAAAGAAGTCATGTTGACTCAAACTGATCTACTGCCTTGTTTAAAGTCTTTAGTCTTGAATGTCAATTTTGGACAACTCTTTCCATCCCACACTTGAGTACCTGTGCCAAAATAAGAACTTGCACCATTGTAGGCACTTAGAACTTGTAATATATCATGAATCATGGCAGCATGGACAGTCATCTTCATAGATAATATTTCTCTATTTGCACTAGAAGCTAAAATATTCATCTGACTAACTTCATAATTTAAATCAATATCTGGGGGTCCCTGCTGTGTTAACTCACACAAATACAAATCAACGACCTATATCTGGAGAAGCAACATCCCCTCGTGAGAAGGTGATGGTGTTGTAGGTCGCACATATGTTTACTATCATACTTCTCTTGGTATGAGATACAAATCTTATTTAATAAATATTTTATATCTATTTTAAGAAGGATAATGGTTGGTGTTTATTTATAGGAAAGTTTTAGGGTTTTTTATATATATTATTTCAATTCTTGAGATTGTTTTGGCAAATTTCAGCAGAACGATCATAACCCCCCAACATGTTATAACTTTTTTTTTTTTTGGTTCAAAATAATTTGAAAGATGTTTTAGGAGGAAACTAGTTTTGGCCCCGTGTCCTTCAGACCAAGCTCCCATGCCGTGTTAAGCATTGTCCATGCTATTCTAGATATGATCAAGGTACAGGTTGTGTCGAGCCAATACGTGGTCCTGGGCGTTGCTAACTGATCGGTTGCAGTGCCTCCCTTTCGACACCCCTAGGATGGATTGCATGGGCAGTGCATGGGCAAATATGGGAAGATCCTAGTGTGGACAATTGCATCCACTGAACCCAAAGATATTAATATTTCATCATCTATTTATTGCCTCTCCATTTGATTTTTCAAATTTTTTTTGACATTCTATAATATAAAATAACGTTTTTATTTTAACTTTGAAATTTAATAGTCAGTGCAAATATGGATTGCAGGCTTTTGATGAGGCTATCTCAGAACTTGATACTTTGGGAGAAGAATCATACAAAGACAGCACCTTGATAATTCAACTTCTTCGAGACAACTTGACGCTGTGGACCTCCGATATCACGGTCAGTCTCCCTTTTTTTTACTGGGTTAGTCCTGAAACGATGCTGTTATTGTATCACAGTTATCATGTGACTGGACTTTTACTGGCAGGAGGATGGAACGGATGAGATCAAGGAAGCTACGAAGAAGGAAACAGGCGAGGGCCTGTGAACTTAATTTAGTTCATTTATCTTGCTAAAAGAACGAAATTTTCTGCTTGCTGTGTGGTATTTTCCATGATAAAGCAACAAATACTCCCGGGAGGATTGGATTGCTGATCCTATTTCAGTGTTTTTTGGTTGGGGTATCTACGTGCTTGTTAGTATATTACGAAGGGTCCTAAATCCTTAGGAAGGACATAATGATTCTACTTTTGTGTTTTTTTTTTGGGGTAGTATCTACGTGCCTCTGTGTGATCCCTGGGAGATTATAGAAAGTCCGTCTTTTTATTATATAAAACATTACTGTTAGAATTTATTGATTGAAATTAAAAAAGAATGTTACTTTTTGTTTGAAAAATTTGTCTTTATTCCATTGTGACAAGAAAAATTTGCAAAACTATTTATGAAGGATTTATAAAGATGCCGTCTTTCCTAAATTTTTTCTTTTAAAGAATCGTCTCTTTGTTTTGACTAGTTATTTTTTTTTTTATTTATGAATTAACATTTGATTGATTCCATAATGGTTTGATTAATACTTTAAATTAATTTTCTAATAGCTTTATGATTCTTTACTTATATTCATTAGTTCATAGATAACTAGTTATTCTATCTATTCAAATATAATTTTCATTGTTATAAATGAACCAGAAAGAAAGGACAAATAATTCCTCAAGGCATCGATAACAAAAATTTACTAATTTTAATATTTTAGTCCGTAATTGTAATAAACTTGCTATTTACATTTGTTCAATAAATATTATCAATTTGACCATAACCACACTTGCAGAGTGTTGTGAAAATTGCATGTTTTCGTATTCACTAAAACATCAAGATACCATATGAGCAGATGAAAGCAACACAAAAGGCACCAAATTAACGATGGTATATGGATATCAAACTTACAGAAATATGAAACCATAAACTCAATGCAGTGTGTCAAAGCATCTACGTGAAGAGAATCACACTTGCAAGAACCACAAGACATCTTGAGATATTATGACAGTGGTTTGGCGCCTTACTCAATACGAGTTTTCAGCAGAGTTGGGATGATATGTTCTCCTCCTCAGTTGAGATTCAGGAGTGGGCTGCTGCAAAAAGATCTTAGTCGGATCATTCGGATCAACATACCTGCACATAGAGATGTTGAATCAGACATACTTAAAACTAGCGGAATGCCAACATTTCAATTGCAAACAGTTGATGTCATCGATGAGCGTCTACTTACGCGCGCCTCATCATGTCATCCACTGGAGTCTGAGCAGCTTGTAATGGATCCACATGGGCTGCAGCTTCTTGAGCACGATAAGCAGCTGCATGCTGATTGTATTGCCTCACGGTTCCAATGATATTTAAGAAAAGAGGAACAAAAGTTCCACATCCGCCTTCCTTGAACAAGATTTTGAATTTGTGAGTTGAGTAGAGCGCACTGTGCTGGCCCTCTGGTACCACCTGAGTTAGGCACATCCAAATGAAATGATTGAGCCATCAAATGTATATTCAAAAAAAGGTCCAAAAAATAAATAAATAAATAGTGTTTCTGCCTGTCCAGCACTTACAGGTTCCACGGATCCTGATATGTTATTACAGTGAAATATTGGCTGGTTGAATTTTTCTTCATGAACAAATAGCTGCAAAAGAAAGCAAGTTATGCTTACATGGGAGTAATAACCAAGCATGTGTTTGGAGATGCTAATGAACAAACACTAGAACAAAGCAGTTAATGCTCAAAATGAAAGATTCTATGCATGCTACAACATATGAGGGAAACAAGGGGAATTGGAAGTAAGAATTCGGAAGTGGCTGTCTGACATTTTACAATCCGACTGACACCATGCAAACTAGATTCTGGTCAAACAGGGAACGAGAATGTGAGCAGCTTTTATCAGGTGGTACGCATATCATGTCTATAGATATTCTTTAAAAGAACTTATCTGAGTACAGTCTATATGTGCCATATGTAGTCTTTAGTTAGAAAACATGGCTAACTATTTTCAATACTGTCCCTATCAGCTACATGTTAGATGTTGTAAGCAACAGTGTGAAAAATCCAGTTGTAGCACGAACTACTTTCAAATTAAATTGGTGATACGATGTATATTTCTTGCTGATGCAACATAAAATTATGCTGTTTGACCATTACCAAAAATATATTGACAACCTCAGAGATTAACTTAACAAAATCAGTTTCGCTTGAAATTTCTAATAACCAAATTAATAAAGATTATGGAACCAAATAATGCCAGAAGATATGTTCATCCAAAATTCTACAGACTATTATACAAGAAATAAAATAAAATAAAGAATATGTATCAGGGACAATCAAAGTTATAGCCCAGCAGATAGTAGCATCCACTTGTGCCAAGCAAATATGAATCCCATGCACGAGATGCCAAATGCAATTAGTAGTATACAATTAATTCAGAAAGCTCATACCAGAGGCATATCAAAAGCCACAAAGTTTCCAACAGGTTTCTTTGCAACAAACACCATCCTTATGTTTGACAAGTAAATAATTCCCTTTGCTTTGACATGATCTTCTCTGGAAATAAAATCAACTGAATTCAAAAAAACTATTTGATGCGATTATATCATTTTATATTTGCATAACACAAGGTAGGAAACTATGACGCATGCTATAGATTGATTTTATAATGAACAGGAGGCACAATTCATTGGTTAGCTTCTACCAACGTCAGATTTCTGAAACATATGGGCAAGTGCAGAATAGCTGATTACAAACATTGATTGGTTACTTCATATATTGTAGAAATCATTTACAATTACTTTAAAGCAGTTTGAATGATATGATATGTGTAAATTATCTCAAATTGCATTTGCTTTGTCTACAACCAACAACAATCTGAAAAACCATGTAAGTGAGCATAATGTAGGAATTAACAGAACCCTTTTGATATGATATCTAGATAACAATGCTATTAGAGAATTTCTACATTTCACCATTAATTATTAGTCTATCGAGTATGATAATATATATATAAAGAGGTAAACAATCACAGAGATAAAAACTTCTGGTTGAAAGCACAAATGACGAGTAAAGCTAATAACTTTAGATTGGAGGCACGTATCACACAATGAAAACTATAAGTGCCTTATATGGTTCGTTAATGGTACATTTTCCTACAACTCGGTTTTGTTTGAAAAAGCTCCTGGTTTTCAACTGCATTTTGTTTGGATCAGATACTAGAATAGAAACCATCTAAATGATGTCTATCATCGACCACAAATATATGGATGTGCAGGAGCCTAATCTAGGGCAAAATCCATAGTAACGAAGAGCACACTTCCGAATTTCACAACATCCATCCTATGAAGTACACACATCCTCTAATTGACGATGCATGAGAGTTCAATATGACTATCGTAACAAGAGGCTCCTAAAAAAGCTCTGAAAGAAGATTCATCTCCGCAAGTTTCTCAATCATCTTCGGAACAAAAGTTCAACCATTCACGACGCGATAATACGTAATTGCACAAATTCGCATCACATGCACAAGCGATCATCCAAAACCGAGATCAATCTGAAAATTTTACTCTTTGGTAAGACATACACACACATTAAAACAAAAAGGGGACTAATCCAAGAGCGAAATCAGAAATCGAGGAAGGGGAATGAACCCGGGGATCTTGTCGATCTCGAACTCGACGCCATCCCTGGCGAGCACGAACATCTCGCCGACGAAGGGCACGGGCATCCCGTTGGGGAACAGCTGAGGGTTCATCGCCATCTCCCTAGTTTCCTTCCTCGCTTTCTCGCCTTCGAATCAAATCGAAAATTGAGTTCGTCTATTTGGGTAAACTCCGCTGACGTGGCGTAAACGCGTTCGCATGACAACTTTTTTTCATGATTATTTCTATTTTTCATCTACATGATATGTATTTTTTAATATTTACTCAAAGGATATTAAAAATATTAATTTAATTATTTAAAATGTTTAATTAATTTATAGTTATCCTTTAAAAATATATATTAGTTTTTTAAAAACTGAAAATTAAAATACAGAAATTACATTTCTCCTGCATGCTGCGGCGACACAACTAACCTTCCATCTCTCTCGATCTTCACTAACCAACTTCTCTTGGTATTTAGGAGAAAATATTGATGGAGAATGCGTCGGCGAAGCCGGCAAGGAGCACCTCGTCGTAGCATCCCTCCGTTTGGTCCTCTTCAACCAGCCCCGCCTGCAAATGACTCCTCCAGTCCACCTCCACCTTACGGCTCGTGCTCTGCTTATGCTCAGCGTCGTCGTAGCTGTAGAACTCGAAGTTGTTCCCATTAGCTGCCTCCGTCTCCGTCTCCGTCTCCATCTCCCCGTTCCTTTTGAACCGACCTCTAACTCGCGGCCGCCTGTCGGCCAACGTTTTCCTGCATGCGTACTTAGAAAGCAGAGGGGGCTAATGATTGGCATCGAGTCATCAGAATTCTTCTCCAAGCAGGATCGATCAATTTAAAATGGAAAAAATAATAGTTACAGTGATCTTCCTGCGGAAGTTCCTTTGATTTCGCTTGCTCCGATACCTCTCGATCCTTTCCTTCCTCTCCTCGGCGCTGTATCGCCCGACGCGATGATTAGCGTTGGCACAACTCATCATCCCCTGCGATGGGATCCACGGAGCAACCAAAAAAGATTCAATTTTGAATCCGAGGGACGATTCTAATGGGAGTTTGGTTGGTACGGGAGGAGAAATCTGTCGACTTGCACGACCTGGAGGTCGTCGGCGCTGAGGACCCGTCTCATGGAGCTGGCGTTAGCGTTGAGGACGTGGTGGTGCTGGAAGGGAAGCGGGTGGGAGCTCCTCCTCCTCTGGAGATATGATCGAGGAAGTCCATGAGGAGCAGGGTACGCCGCCGCCGCCGTGGTCGCTGATGCGGCGGAGAAGAAGAGTGGGTGGAGGCCACTGTCGCTGTAAGAGGAATCGAACATGGCTATGCAAAGCGCTGGGTGAGAGCAGTGGATGCGTGTCGCCTACTTATGGATCCCGTATGAAACCGGACAAATGATACTGAGTGTATAGTGATGAATCACAGATTGACCGAGCTAGGAAAGAGATCCCGATTCTGGTACTGACGCTCAAGTCAGTGACGTGACTGAGAGAGGGGAATAATAGCTACGTGGAACAATAAATATGTATGTGTGTGTATCTCTGTTGAAAATCGAAGGCCCCTATTAATATCGATGCGCTACTTGCTAAGAATAAACCATCTCTGATACCTTATCTTATTTGGACCTGCCATATCTGTACATGTGTTAGAGATGGAAACTTCGTCGATACTTGTCGTACACTGTGCTTCTGACATTGACAGTTGGATCGCTACGTGCCAAAAGGTAGGTGGAGCGCTACTCCCTGAGATGTGCTGCCCGCCCGAGTGAAGTCTCATGTCGTTCTGTAGCCTTCTCGGAGGACCGGTGTGTACGCTGGCCGATCCGACAGAATGTACTCAGGCGGTTGAGACCTACCCTGTTGCTATAGTTGACTGGTCAAGTGAAGTTGTAGGCCGTTCTATCACCTCTTCCGGGAGGACCAGTGTATGAACCGAGCAGTTATGGTCCTCGGTACGATTGTTTTGGTTGCACCGACTCAGCTCATGAGTTAGACAGTTTAGAAGATCCATATTACTTACCACGCCAGTCCCTAGATTGATTTCTTTACTAACTATACCCGAATTCCACATGTCCTTCCCAGCTTACTGCATCACTTATCACCGATTCTCTGGTTACGCTGATCCTCACCATGGTGGATCCCAGAGAATGTGGAATTAATTGTTGCTAATGATGTGATCTCTCATCTATGCAAGTGATGGAAGATCACAGCAGCAGCTTTTTGCTGCGTCCAACGAGTAGATCATCTATGGGAAAAAAATATTTTTAATTGGGCAAAAACTCAAAAAAATGTTTTTTTTTAATTATGAAAGCGGCGTCCTACTTTTATTTTCCTATCAAAAGATATCCGTAGCTATCTTTCAGCGGTATATAATTATTCAACTTCCTCTTGATTTTGGAACCGATCAGATGGATTATAATAATTATAATTTCATAACTATTACAATGTTAATATAAATGAGCAAATTAAATTTGCATCATAGAAGCTATGAATTCGTAACAGTTACAACTTGAACATTAAGTAAGCACGTCGAATTCGCATTATAATAGCTAAGATTTCATAGCTATTACAATGTGAATTCACGTTGTAGCAGCTACGATTTTGTAACTGCCACCAATGAATATTTTTGAATAGATTAAGTATACATTCTAACAACTATAAAATTTTAATTACTATAACATATGTAGCAACCAAAAAATCATAACTATAATATGCCCGACCGGCTCAAAATTTTGATGGAAGATTTAAGCGGTGACTGCAAGATAAATTTCAAAAGAATAGACTTCCGTAGAAGGCAATTTGGTGTGTGAAATTTCTACTAATACAGTATCCAAAAAATAAAAAAACTGGACCACGTTAAATTTATTGTATATAATTTTATCCTACATTGTAAGAAATTATTTTCGCAACAATAACCGTGGCCCACAAGATCACATGATAATAATTTTATCATTACATCAAGCTTCCTTCCTGAAGAGATCATAAACAAATCAGTCATAAGCCATGGAGTAGCGATCCGATAAGGCCACTCGTAAATTTGAAAGCCTGAGAGCCAACACCATGGAAATTAGTAGATTACCTTACTAACAGGTGTTCAAGAGCAATGGTCCACACAGGTACACAACTCTTGCAACCATCCTCTAACTTTGGAATGAAAGAGAGGTAGAAGAAGCTTAAGGAATGTAATATAGCTCTCTACCTTTATAAAATTCATCAAAAAGAAAGAAGCAAATCAAATTTGACCAGATAAATTGATCTGAGAAAACTTTCTGAATTTCTAACTCTCCTTAGATCTCAGCACTTGATTATATGGAAGAAATATCTACAATGATGCCCATTAGCAACCAAATGAGAGAATCCAACGCTCCTTAATGCATCGTCATCCATGAATAGCTAACACAAGAAGCCCTCACTGACACAATTCCAAGTGAAGAAGCACCTAATTAAAGGAAGATCAATCAGCATTGAATTATCCATTTAGTCCAAACATTTCAATCACTCATCAGAGCCGAAACTGAAATAGCCCCATACAGGTCCATATATATACATATAAGCCTTACCTTTGATTACTCACTTTACAGTTTAAGGATTCAAACTTCAAGAACAATGAGATTTATGTGGAAGAGAGTGCTCACCACCCACCAAACAGAAGTGCATTAATCAATCACGGCCGTCACCAAAAGTCAACTTACTGGTTCATTACAGTTTTAGTCAAATCAGATGAGATCTTGAAAATTTGTTTACTCACTACATTGTGGGAACAACAATGAGGTTTATGTAGAAGACAGTGCCCACCGAACAAAAGTGCATTAATCAATCAACACCATCACCACATAAGTCAACTCACTGATTTACAGCAGTTTTAGTCAAGCCAGTTGGACAAAGATTTACTTTATAAATAACACAATTATCATGATAAATTTTGGTATTTTATGCGATTTAGAATTATTTCATGTAGTGGAGTGGAGAAAAAGCCAGAATCCTAGCATCCCTGCTGTTTTAGTTGGCTTTTCCGCCCGCTTCGCACTTAACCTTTTGAGAATTCAATGGCACCAGTCATTATAACTTCCACCATTCATGCATACTTTATCAGGGAGAGAAGACCATTGCTAACCGTGGTTCCAGATGCTCTATGTCTGATACAGATGTCCTTAAACCTTCAAACAAATTGAGACTCTGAAACTTGGTATTTGTGCTTGTCAAGTCAGTGGATTTTAGATCAAAGGGACACAAGAAAATCATGATCAATATACATGAAGCCAGTATGTTTTTACTCAGACCTTTGCAATCTGATAACTTCTGTAGTTTCATCCGTATGTCTGAAAGGAAAAATGCTGTTAGCATCAATCTGCACCTTTTTATTATTTCTCTTAACCCATCTACCTGCGAAAGAATATGGCCAGTTTCCTTTTGTTAGGCCTAAAATTATTATAGACAGCATATTTCCAAACGTTCTAACATGACATGAAAATGAATATTGATCCATCTCAAGTCATGACCCGTGATAGTTTGACAAATAAAACAGAAGAAACTAGGAGTAGATGGAATCCTAGCTCAAGGTACAGTGCAAACTATTTGGTACTAGTGATCGCTCACTTTCAAGCAGTGTCCTTAGACCACGTGTCACATATTGCTTCATGACTTTGTGGCACATCAAAAGGTATTCAACTTGCACTACCTCTGTTTTTCTTTTGAGCAGAAGTATTCAACTTGCACTTGAGCAGAGGAAAATGGACCTACCACTTTCTCCATGAAACAATGAAGTCCTCGTTAGCACCTTTGTCTATGCACTAGTCTGATGACCTCCACCAACATAGTACGATAAATCCATAACCAAGGAAATGAGAATGATCTAGCTAGTGACCATCACATGCAAAACCATTAAACACTGCCCCCCTAAAAAGACTACCATTTAATCTGCATGCTTTCAGTGTTCTTTCCTTTTCATATAGCGTTCTGAGGATAACAATAGAGTTGCCATAAGTTGCAAGGACAATACTGGTAAGCATCCATAACCCACGAAGGTCCAACAAAGTCATAAAATCAGTCTGAACAGAACATCTCATATGGTTTTTGCAGGAGAATGATTTCCCTTTGAACATGGCTGCCTGCAGAGGAACTAAATGATACAGCAAACAAAAAGACATGGATATTGTTTCAGTCACCTATTGGCCAGTGTGTGTACTTGTTCGGTCGCTGACAAGAAAGATCCATGTCGTGTTGGTTTCCAATTGGTTCATAACAGAATCAGCAGTAATTATGCCAAGAGGACTGAAATCTACATAGTTGAGGAACAATTAGTAACAGTAGAGGCTTGCCTCAGGAATTTCAGATTATATTGACGCAACTTGACAGCAGCAGAGCACCATCTCGAAGTTCATGCACACAATGATATCATTGCTTGCATAGTTTAATCTGTGTGAAAAAAATTAGAGATCCTAATAGCAGATCATATGCACAATATAGAGAGCTGATAATAGTAGTTCTAGGTGGATATTTTAACTGGTGAAAGCCTCTTAAATATCAATTTTCATGGAGATTTAGTTAGGAGCAAAAATTCTGTTGTTCGTGAAAGCCTCTTAATCCACTTGTAGCAACATGATGGAGACAAGTGAAACGTTTGGTTTGATTAAAAAAAAATTATATAAGTGAGATACTGAATAGTTATTCGGTAGTTATACATGTGAATTTAATAAAATAACAAGTAGTTAGATTGCTATTATAAGCTAAATCTTCATACTAATGTAATTTTACCTTAGTGGATGCATAGTGCTTAATAATAATTCCAAATTAAGTTACAAAGAATTTAAAATACCTAACTATGATGTGTATAAGACCGACATGGGGAAAAATATAAACGGATCTAATCAATTTTTCTACACTCAGAACTACATAGTAGTCCTCTGATACTTAAGACTCTGTTTCCCCTCTAAACCCGTGTCAAACATTGACACTTGGAGTTGATGCTTGATGTGTCCAATTCATGCATGGTTTTGTGCTTCCATTTTCTATATATTTTGTCTCGTTTCGTCTCATTTTAAGAATATATTGATAGATTTTTACTTGGTTTACATGTTTGGACGAGGATACTGCTTTTTGTTTAATTTTGATTGCAGGATGCACGA
>JBBPFP010000060.1:2014164-2031913 GCA_037974795.1 Kaempferia galanga | reverse complement strand
ACTAATTACTAGTAGTCACCTGTTATTTACCTCGTCTGTATTGGCCAGGAACGAATTGACGATGAGTTAATAACCACATATGATTTACCTTTTTTTATTAGCCCTTTTCTACCATGTGTTACAATTGGTTTGTGTTCATCCATCTTCATCGGTGGATGTGTGTAATAAATAAAATTTTACATAATATTTATTTTTATTTTATTATTAAATGAGAGTTTTGAGTAAAAATGAATTAAATGTTAGAATATCCCTATCAGATTTTATATTTTAAATTTAAAAAATACATAATTACGATACTAAATTTAAATATAAACTTTTCACTCTAAAATACTTCAATTTTTCTATAATGTAAATTAAATACATATTTTATGAATACTAAATTATTTATAAATAATATTTAAATACATTCATTATATAAAATATTTAAACGATGAAAGAATCTTGAATTTAAAGTTAGATAACATCAGCGGCAGCATAAAGCTTCCGACTCATTTGTTCAGAAAATTCTCTCTTTTAAATCTATCATAATGACCATCTAAAATAGTTTCAAAATCAAACATGTACCTGTTTTATTCAGCATGTGAATGCCCATTTTCTCGATTTCTTGGAGATGATTTTTGATCCCTCCAACTATTTACATTTTCACATCTAGAAACGTTTAAAGGAGCTGATCCCATCAAACTACAGCCAAATGATGGTATGGATCGGCTAGATACAGTTGGGTCATAGGCTCAAACATGTTACCTTAGTCGACCAAACTTCGATGTGGCTGATCCTTAAACTAATTCATGGAAGATCAAGATTCAACACCAAGACCATCATCTGTCTCAAGGTAGAGCAAAACTAATAATCAAGTCAAGCCAAGCAAAAAGAAACTACTCGGCAATCTAATTAACATTACTAATTAGGCTAAAAGATTTAATTAACCTCAATGACAAAACTTAAGGATTAAAGCCAAGTCTAAATTATGGTACAATTGAATCAAGAGAGCATGGTTCATCAGGGCAGGTTAGGACAAAAGTTAGCATAATTCCACTTTTGGCAATGGCTGATCCAGCATTACATTTTTCTAATTAATCAGAATTTGGTATATTTAGAATGAAAATGATTCCAATTAAATTACTTGGTTGAGCTTTAATCATTCCAAAGGAGCCTAATTTGTTGGAGCCGCTGATAGTGGTACGATTTGGTCATCTGTTTGTTTGTCCATATCCCACAAACAATTTTTCTTCTCTTAATAAGCTCTAGATGGGTTATAATCTCCAACAAGAATTTCCATGTGAACTTCTGCTTAACACTTTTCTTCTCTTAATAAGCTCTAGATGGATTCTAATCTCCAACAAGAATTTCCAAGCTAACTTCTTTTTAATACTTTTCTTCTCTTAATAAGTTCTAGATGGCTGCTATGCCTATAAAATTGTTGCTTCCTCCAATTGAACGATATATAAACAACTGCGCTGATTGAAGCAAACTGAAGTCACATCCAGCATATTCAATTTGAGGGATATTAGCAATTGTCGGAACTATCCCTGGTTATTTAGAGTATGAATTTCTATTCTTAATTGATCTTTCTATCATAATGGAATAGGAATTTCTATATTTCTCGAATATCATTCTTATATTTATAGGGTATTTGTCCAAGGCAATAGGTAATCCAATTATCCTAATCTCATTATTTTACAGACTCAAAACTCATATTTAGCACTGAGTAACTTGGCTTTGCATCTGTTACAGATTGTGACGAGTGAAGCAGATATATATAAGTTTATGCATCTCACGAGAACCCCATGTTGTAGCCATCAGATTCCAGATTCAATAAAAGAAATCTACTTTATCAATAAGAATTTGGTTTCACTACAAAACTATTGCATATTTGTTCATCATCTAGAATTAAACAAACATGTAACAAGTGATGGGACTTAAAACTGCTGCTGATTACTCTACTCAACTTGATCCCCTATTTTATGGAACACTGGGAGCCAAACATCACGTCATCTCAACAGTCATCTAACACAATATATTTATGATGTCGGTCAGCGTTAACACAGGGAAAATAGCCAACACTTCCAAGTGAATTCACATTTTAGATGCTCTTCTACATATCCATCCAAGAAGACCTAGCTCGATGACCGGGCTGAATATTTTAAGGTAAACTGCCAAGACCTCAAATGTAGTAATGATATTGGTTTCCTAAGAATTTATAACCCTCGTGAAACTAGTCAGGACTTCAAATGTCGATCAAACTAGGTTGTTTGATGCTATATAAATGTTTGTACAGTTGTTTTTGAAGCAGTGTGACCTTAGTAACTAGGGCAATTAAATTCATGGCAGATAAACTCCAGCCTTATTTTCTGACTAACCTTGCTTTGAAGTTCCAACAACAACTTGGCAACAAAAGCTCAGGTTAATGGAAAAATAATCATACATTAAAACAAGTTATATTTTTCATACTTTGCAGTATCCACTAATTACAAGAAACCAAAAAGACCAAACTTGCATAATTTTATTGAGGTGCATGAATTTAATGCTAACCTAACTTTACAAATACCTTGTATTTCTCCAACACAAATTGCAAACTAAAAGGAAATAAGATAGCAGGACTTAACAAGTAATTTGTCAAATCATGAACGGGCCTGAATCATGATAGCTCTATGAGTTTGATTGTCTTGCATGAAGGTTTGCTTGATCAAATGCTATCTTCCGCCCTATTAACTCATGAGCAGATAATTATGATCACGAGTTACTTTCCAAACACACAACAAACTCAATCTAAAGGATCTTATGCAGTAAATAAAGGCATACAGTATCTGACCTAGAAGCTGGTGCAAATGTAATCATATTAACACAAGAAAAATAATGACTATAACAGTCAGGCCGAAAATATAAAAATATCCATTCACACCGTTGAAATAAAAACATAAAGCTCCAGCAGCTTCAATTTGTGAATATCATTTAGCTCGAAGCAAAACCACTAAGATTTAATGGACATAAATAAGCTGATATAACCAGCAAGACAATACTAAGACAATAAAAGTGGTTACCATTATAGAGGATTAAGTTATGACAATATCTAAAACTGAGATGGAATTACCTAAATTGCCAACTTTTGCTACAGATATTCAAGAATCAAACACAAGGATAGCGTGCAAGGAACCAGGTAGTTCTATCTTCAGCACCTCCAAGCTGATACTGAGACGAGCTCTCTGCGCTGCCAGTAGAGGTAAAGTGTCGCCTGACGCTTCTCCACATGAAACCCTCTTACCTGCACTCTCTTTAAAAGGCAGTCAGCCTGCGTCTCCAGGAAATTGCTGAGTTGAATAGGGATAAAACCTGAGGTGGTAAAGAGTGTCCTCCAGGGAAGTATCTTATCAGAAGTATGGTATCGTCCAAGAACAGAACTCTCTATCCTTGGCTGAAGCAGGAACTTCTCCATCTTGGTTGTCATATCTTGGCTAGTTCCAGATGCATCAATGGAATCCATAAGAACCATAGAGGACTGAAAAGCGTGGAGAAAATGCTGCAAAAATGGCAAGTCACTCCGATCACAACCTTGGTCAACTGCGATAACAATCTTAGGGGAGAGCTGCTTGACAAGGTAGAGAATAGACGGGAAGGAAAGTTTCCCATAGCTTCCTATAGGAAGGTTTACAGCAATAGCTTCGCCTTCAATGGCATGTAGCTCCAAGGCATCAAATGATTCAAGGCTATGGAAGTAAAATTCAAATGGAATGTTAAGGTCATTCGCAAAATGGGAGAGGCTATCACGAACAAGCTGAAGCTCCAGGTTGTTCTGGGAGTAATCAGACACAAGCACTGACATTTTTAGCATTAACACAGGATTTGTGGAAGAGCAGCGTCGCTGTGCTAGCTCCTGCATGAAAGAAGACCATTGTCCACCAACTCCAATGTCGAAGTCCACAATATGGATTCGGTCAGAGCTACTGAGTTCTTCAATAAGGGCTTGAATGCAGGTGAAGTTGGAGAATTGGATGATTGGAGAGACTTCAGAGAATGTCTTGTATGCACAGAGCTTGTGCACAACGTCAAATTGCGTCGACAAGGAGAATAGGCTCTGCTGATGATGGGAGGGTGAATTGGAGGAGAAAGCAGGACTAGGCCCGTTACAGAGTATACGTTGCAGTGCTTCCTTGAAGTAAAAGGCAGAGCGGATAAGGGGTTTCCCCAATGGGGAGGGGAGTTGGTGATTGAGCCGCGCCAATATCCCGTGCGCACCAACGAAGTTCTTAGCCTCGACCATCTTAGCAGCTTCGATAAGCAGGTTAACCAATGCTTGTTGCAGTTGCTGCTGCTGCGCGGCTGCAGGCGTCGCTGCCGCATCATCGCAGCAAATTGACAACTTGGACTTCACTGACCTTGGCTGGAGCTGAGGCATCGGAAATCCCGGATTTTGCAGTGGTTGCTGGTATGATGGCCGCCGAGGAAAGAGGTCCGAGCTGCCACCAGATTCAAGAAAAGGGAGTTTCGTCATATAATCGTCCTCCATCGGTAGGCGCTTCGGTTGCGTAGGGAGGATGAGTTGCTGCAGCGGATGCTCCGCCTGCCCTGCGCTGATAAAGAAGGGCAACCCCGAGGTGGCTGGTGGCTGGTTTAAGAGAAGGCCTGTGCCAAATAACTGCAGTTTCTCATCCACGGTGTCGGGGAGGTAAATGCCCGGTGGCAAAGAAAGCGGCGGCGTGAAGTTTCCTGGCGGAGGCAGAGACTGCGACATTAGATGATTAGCGGGTTGGTGAATCATGGTGGTTCCCTTGATGACAGAGCCGGCAGAGGGCGGCGATACACAGCTATTACTGCTCATGAACGGGAAGCCACCACCAACAGTGTTGGGGACTACAGAAGTGCCCAGGGAGACTGAGATTGGCGCCTTGTCTTCAATCCTACCATTGCCCGGGTCGAGAATCCCCAAACCCAAGCCACCAATGTTTCCATCGAAATCTGGCGGACCCAGAGGGAGGAGCTGATGTTGCCTAAAACGGGCAGCAACAGGGTCATCGACGTCGCCCATGATCCATCCGAGAAACGTCTGCTCACGGACGGGGGAGACTGCAGAATTCTCGGACAGCATCGTCTCCCAGTCGTCGACTCCAAGGCCGCATTTTGCACCACCCACATCGAAGGCCGCGTCGAGGCCGGCAGGTATGGGCTGCAGCTCGGCCGCCCATTCTTCCTTCCAGCTCGCACCGCCGCCCACTTCGGCAGCGGTGTCGGAGAGGACCGATTTGTTAGCGGGGCTGTCGAAGACCGCCGCCACTCCGGCGGTGTCAGATGAGCCGGAGCCGCCCAGGGAAGAAGACAGTGTGACTGTGGAAGCAGGAGGGCTAGGACTTCTATGATCAAGCACCGATCTTGGCTCCGCACCCTCTTGGATCCCAAACTTTCGCCTCTTATTCACCCAGAAAAATGCCTTATTTCCGTCTAATTCTCTCTCCACTACTTCTGAGCCCCCTTTCCCCTGGCCATGGAAGGGAAACCCCCTCATCTAAGACCACTTCATACAAGAAACCAGATCTATTCTTCTCCCTCGTCTCAACTCAACAGAAAAGAAGCTAATCAGAGAGCTGAAACAGAAGATTTTCTACACTCTAACAAAATCTACCCTCTCCATTTCATGGTGTCAAGGGAACTCTATCTTATCCTCTTCCTTCATCCGTTCCTTCCCTCCCTCTCTCTTCATCGATTTCTTTCTCCTGCTCTCTTCTTGCTTTGTTTCCCTCTTCGTCCATGGATGCGTGCAACATAAAAAAGTAATAAAGTGCCGCCCCCTCTATTTTCTTATAAATTATTATTGTTATTATTGCTACGCCTCCTCTCCTTTTCCTTTTCTACCCCAGTGACTATTAAATACTTTTTTTCTACAATAATAAATATTTATGGACCTACAAATTAGCTTCTGTGCCATGATGTTCTGCAACGGCTGCGCGTTTTTACACATTTTATATATTATTATATCGAAATTGAGCCGTAATTTAGGAGGGATGGGAACCCGCAAAAAAAACAAGCACCATTTTTAGTTTAATGACCAAAAGACCCTCGAAAGGCACTGCCCGCCCCGTCGTTTCTCACGCTACCCGCGGGGCGGATGCGCTTATCGTCTGGGAAAGCGGTGGGACCCACTTTCGATCAGGGGCGGTACGGAGTAATGAGACCAGGGCACTATTTCCGCCAGACGGGCAGGGGCATGGATGCCATTTCGCCCCAGTGGTCCTGCGCGGTCGTGGTCTGAGCTCGATTGCTGTCCATTCGAGTAGGAGTATCCCCCTCCCCCGGGTGATAAAGGATCCGCTGCACGTTCCAGACAGCCGGCAGCCATGGAAAGCACACATGCCGATTTATGATTGGGCCTTGGTCGTGACTCGAGGTACGCTATACGTCAACGGAAAACTCGCCGCTTGGGCACGGAGAAAGAGGCCGTCGGATGTGTGGGCCCGCTGAGCGAGCACTGCCACCAACGCCGTTCGGAGAAGCAGAAAGGGCCCCAGCGAGGAAGCGACGGCTGATGTTGATGGAACATCGCGATCAGACGGACCTGATTAGAGGCATGGTTCGGACTCGGGCTCAATTCCATCAGTGGCGAGTTTGGTCCGGCTGTATTGGAACAGAGTCCAAGACCCTCATCGTAGCTGGGCCCCAGTTACTCAGTAGTTAAATATCACCACTACCATCCTAAATTAGCCTCTAATTGCAGATAATGTCTCATTGATAATGTTGACTTTGGTGTTATTTTCTATTATTTTAAATATGAAGTTCAACCATGATTTTCATTTGATTTGTAATTTAAATATAAAATTAAATTGAATTGACTGTTTTTAACTTTTTATCTTGAAAATATATTTCTCATGGCACCAAAAGATGATTATGTTCGTCCTAAGGATCTTTTCTAGATTATTTAAGGAGAGATAATTTGATATTTTATTTTATTATAATTAATCTGTAACTCTCAACCGAACTTAATCTCCCATGGTGATGAAAATATTTCTATAGATAGTATCATGTGCCTCAATCCCTAATCATTGATCTTAACAATATCCTCTATAAATACATGGCATCGAGTTCTTTTCCTCAATCTCTTCTGTCTCTTCGTCTAAAAGTTGTGTAGCTTTGAGTAACATGAACAATTCAACCATCGTTAGCTTGTCTAGTTGTTGCGTAACCTACACATCTTAATTAATTAATAAACCAAGAAGACTCACATGTTATATTTTCTTTAACTAACTAATTCATCTCCATCCTCCTTAACTTCTATCCTTATTATCCATTCAATTGTTCCCACGAAATGTCCAATTAATTAAAAGGTGATAAATTTACTATAATAAAATAAGGATCAAATTCCAACAAACATGTATCCTCATAGAAAAACTCGTCCACCCCCTATCCACTTAACGGTCCGCTATAAATTAACCCCGTGATTTATCTTCCTTCACATAACTTGAAAACAAACCGTGAAAAGCACTTGAGATGAACATAATCACCTTTACTATAGTATTATTCATCCGATTGCATTCATGTTTATACATAACACCTCACATCCTTCATTCATTTTTATTCCATCACAATTAGAAATACAACACCGACACAAGTAACAACTCTGTGATTGCCCTGTTAATGTTCTCTCAAGACACTTGATTCCTACATAGCCGACCAAATCACATAAATTAGTGCTAAATACATATCCCATAGAGTTAAACTAATCGCCAAAAGCTTCACTATTCATTGCACATTCTTGATGATGATGAAGAAGATTGTTTTTTAAAAAATAAAAATTATAAAAAATGATGGATTGATACATTAGCATGTGAATGCCTAGTATTTAAATTTGATTAGGGGGACATGATTAATGCAGAGGCGGCATCCATTAATTAAGTCAAGGCATATGATTTTTGATATATATTATATTAAAAATATAATCTATTCAATTAAATGTTGGAGTTTGTTGAAGCTAAAGGAGCAACAGAACATGGTTATGGGGTGTGAGTTATTGATTAAGTAGGTGTTTTGGTTGAAGATTTACTTAATGCGACCCTTGAACAAGCTAAGTTTATATAATAATGATGGTTATATATATATATATAAATATATATATATATATATATATATATGGCCATCATAATTATAATTATTTTTCATTAGGTGGTATGTCATTGTTCTATTGTGTCAAGATGCAATGGAATTAGTTTTATTCAATACATGTATAATATTGTGAAACTTGGATTGAGATTGATTAGGTTTGCACTTTAATTTGTGGTTAGCAATAATCTAACTCATTTAGATTGCTTAAAATGTTTGAACTAGATTGATTGCACTTTAATTTGTGGCTATCAATAATCTAGCTCATTTAGATTGCTTAAAATGTTTGAATTAGATTGTGTCATGGCATCATGATCATCCTTAGCATTCATTTGTAGTTGTAGTTGTTTTATCTTGTTTTATAGTTACGATTGATGTTGATCATGAAACATCCCTAAGTGATAAGCTAATGGGAAACACATTTATGGTACTCCCCTACGAGAGGGGGCATATTAGAATATCATAAAATTTGAGTTTGGCATTCTTATAAAATGCCATAAATATAGAGTTTGTTGATTCGAAGGAAGTAATTGTGCAAATACCTACATAGTTTAGGGGGAAAGTGAGAAATTAGTACAAGAAATAGCATCCCTTTAGCAAGGAGAAAGAGCTCTTTTTCTCGATTGAAACTAGATTAATGTTTAAGCATACTAATTTACCTACTTGGGCAATTTTGAGATGACCCCTTATGTGAAACTTATTTGTGTACATAGGGCACAACTGTTCAATAAATAGACAAAGGTATATTCAATCCAAAGTAGTAGAGTATTGTGCGCATACTAGAGGCTAACCAAACATTTGGTCAAGTGAAAAGCATTAGAAATAATGACCGACGCCCAAGCTAAATTAGTAATTAGCCTTAAATGCAAGGAAACCACATTAGTCATTAACTTGGTGTTTTATGGAATATGCTTGATCTCATACTTTGTAGAGATAATCAAGTCCATTTGTGCAAGAAGGAAAAGAGATCTTACATGGATATGGAATGAAATGTAACACATGCAATATGGAAGCAACAATGCAACCTAGAATGTTATCAGCATATAAATATCTTGTTGATCCAGCCCAAACTCAACCATGTAAGCTACCAAATTGTGAAAGGAGGATTGATGTTGGAAGATGAATTCATACCTTCTTTTTATCAAGACTCAGATTTCATGTCATTCTAGCATTATCCTGAGTAGTATATCACTGCATGATACTAACAAAAGAAGAGAAGGTTACAATATCATATAATCATTTGACAAAGAATGTCTTCTCGTTCTAAAATGAACAACATAATCAAACAACAAAAGAATTAGCAGTTACATGTGACAAAAGTAGAAAGACCATCGGAAATCAGAACAGAATTAAGGTTTACCATAGTTGATCAAACACCGGGTAACAACTTGATTTCTGAGTATCTGGTAGCTGCAGGATTAAGAATTTGTAGCAGTTGATAACTCGCCAAATATATCAGCACAATCATCCCATTCCTTTTGCTCCCTAGCTTCCCAATATCCACCTATGTAATGAAATGTTCCATTCTCACAGTCTCTCAGAAACCATCTTGGTTTCCACCCATTTTCTTGCAATTTCTTTGACTGCAATAATTAACAAAAAAAACAAATCATCAATACCGCAAAAACATCTAACACAAGCAAATTTCAGGAGAATGATAAACAACAAAAATACAAATATGATATGAGTATGCCCTTAAGGAATCAGGAAGGTAATAGCAGCTTCCTTGTAAAACACTGGTCCAATATCTAGAAAGGTAATAGCAGATGTCTTTGACTATAGCTAGCAATGATGCAGCAGAAAGCAATAATCATCATCACTTAATCATACACAAACCATTAAGTTATAGGATAACCTGTCGCTGTCTTTGCTCTAATCGCAGCTTTTCTCCATTTGCTTTTTCGTACTCTCCATTTTCAAGATACCGTTGATCTGGCCGGAGTCTTGAATCAGTAGGCGGAAGCTTTTCCTTATTCCATAATAAAATTATTCAGTTTAGCGGACAAAGAAATGAAAAGATGTGGAAAGCAAAATTGTAGACGTAATCAGGAAACCTTCAATCCTGCTGTCAGCTCATTCAATGTAATTGCAAATGCCGTCAAGTTGTATCGAGTGGGATCATCAGGCAACTTGTTTCTTTTCCACAGTAAGGTTGCATTTTCTGACAAATTAGATATCTTATACTTCCAGATAGCATCATCAAGTGAGTAGTACATACTGTCATCCCACTTTCCTAGTAATGAAGCAACTTTTAATCCTTTGGTATCCTCAATATAGCCTTGCACCTTTGTGGGAGAAAGTGGTCTGATCACTATACGAACTCATTAAACCTAAATTACATGGACAAAAATCCCAAGCCTTACCTGTCGAGGGTTGCGGTCAAGGAGTGTCTGTTCTCTAAACTTTAGAGTACAAGAAAATTCTTTGTTTCCACGTATATTCATTGTACCATGATGATTGCAGTACACCTTACCAACAATTAGGTTGTAGATAGTTGTTGTCACCTAAAAGGTAATCCATATTACTAATTTGAAAGGCGATAGTATTAAATTTGTTTAAACACAAAATATACAGATTGTGTATGGACTTCCATGACAAAAGAAATTTGTAATGTATTCTTGTCTATATAAATTCAATTCATATGAAAAATTTTACATGGTACATACCTTACTCCATTGAAAAATTTCTCCATCATCAAATTCCAAGGTTAATATACCAACAGGATCTAGTTGTATGGATTGTCCCCAAAACTTACTCTTCAGGTTGCTGTCCCCCCAGAATTTCCAACCTCTGCCTTCACAATGGCAAGCGATGAGCATAGGATGGTGACTAACCTAGTAAGCGAGATCATAATCAACTTCCGTTTTAGACATTTTACCTCTAATGTGATCAATACATTGAAGGCTCTATCCAAAGTTACATGGGAAAACTAGTTAGAAAAAGATATGGAAGTAGCAACAAGATGAACTAACGGTGAGCATCAGCGAAAATTGTATTCTCACTGGAGAACAATTTCATGTTTTTTTGTTATTTACAGATAATTTTTTGTGAAGAATAACCAAACTTTATTTGAAGATACCATTGTAAGACAAAAAAGTGATGCTTGAATACCCAAGACAAACAATCTACGCATTTATTCAGAAAGCAAAAAATGAGTAGATATGTACATCAGTATAAGCCTGCAATTGATGTATCAAAAAGTTGAGTAGCTTGGCAATTATTGAAAATTTCATATGGTCAAAAAACACTAGAATTGAATTTGCTTTGTAATTATAGTAGTTTATGCTACCCAATCTACTTCTGGAACCAATTCCAGCAAGATCCCTTTTGAAGATCAATTTACAGCTGTCACAAAATTGCACTATGCTGGTCTACCAAATAGGTGCAATCTAACATCTATTTCCATTAGAGAGCAACTTAACAGGAAGAGGCAATGAGGGATACAAGCAGAATAAAATCCAAGCATTGTAATAAGAATGATTTTATTTCTAAGAAAAAAGCTTAAAATTTTCAGGCATTTTGCTGACTAGTGTTTCTGATTTTACTAATGGTCTCTAAGAAGAGGATCAGATAAAAGATTGATTATCCAGAAGGTAGTTTTAGATGGATTACTGCTTCAACTAATGAGACGCAATGTTTCGTGACAATAGTGTTGAAGACAAGATTTTGTTTGCCAATCCAATAAACAATTTTCTTGAAGTTGATACAGCTAGATGTAAATATCAAATAAGCTGGAAGATATATGGTATACATACTTTTTCTTATTTTGGATAGTATTAATGAAAACCAACGCTATTTTTCAGGATAAATTTTCCTAGATTGGAGGGTCATTTATACTATGGCAATCTGTCTGGTTTTCTCAAACTCATTTATACCAGCTTTACCTTGTAATTGTTAACATGGATATTAACAAGGGAGGATCAGTTCGTGAATCTAGATAGAATTATCACTTGGATGCAATGTATGGTATATCTGATCAGCACAATGTAAATTATTTCATACAAGGATACACTAACAAAAATAAATGTGCAAGTTAGGACACATGGAAAAACATGATGGTTCAAAAACCTACCTTTTCAGAAATGAAGCGTACTCCTTTTTCAGGGAATTCAGCTTCATATGTCTCTCCTAGCAGAGGATTGAAGGGTTTGCAAACACGGCCATCACAAGAAGAATATCCAGAGGTAGCAAAGGCAGCTACATTCAGAATTCTCATGAGACTGTCCCCCTAAATAAAACAATTAGCAAAAAATCACATCAGGTTTGTAGTTATAAGCCATCTAGATATTAGCTTCCTATAGAATATAAAGAATTTATGTTTAAGACTAATTATTGTCTGAAGTTGCAGAATACAAATCCATCTATTATGCGAAAATTTTGCATCAGTGATGAGGATCAGTGCCAGTTGTGAAATATTCAGGAAATAAGGATAACGAGGGTTGTTTTCTACTCCGTGTGTATTAAAGTTTAACTAAGGTATCCATCAAGAAATTCATATACATGCATCCATCTCATACCCTCTCCTGTATTGTTCCACCAATACAAGTTCCATACCCACAATGAGTATCTATTATTCTGCTCATAATGATCACATATTATGAATATAATTACCCATAAAACATGAGAAACTAAGGATTTAAATAATGCATAGCATATATCTATTATAAAATTAATTCTATTTATTTGGGTACCTTATACGCAAGTCTTTAACCACAAACATATATGAATGATATTTAACATGGGTATCTGCTACTTTATGCAAACTCATTTAATAGGGTAGTCAAGGGTACCTGAAAATACACATCTTGCTGTTATCCTTAACTAACACAGTTTCAAAATCAATGTTGATACCTCTCTTTGACTTAATTATATATAATACCACCTAGAATCATATTTGATCATCCTAACATGTGGATTGATATAAAATACATCACTTATAATTGATGAAATATTTCAGGCTGCTTTTATGCAAATTTTGTTCTTTGCTAAAATTGTGATTAAAATGTTTACTTGTAATGCTTCCAAACACTTAGATTGAGAGAAAAGCTAATAGAAAAAAGGTTTAAGTTCCAATAGATTGTAAAATAAGACTATATATTATAAACATGTTCAAAAATGACCAATATAATCCACAGTATAATTGAATCAACTAAAATGGAAACTGTGAGAATAGAGGACGAAAAACTATTAGTCCCTATACAAAAAATAATAATTTAATTGATTTAAATAATACTAGTTATATAATCTCACAAAGAGCTCAATGGAGAATAAGAGACCTAGGGCAAAAATAACTAGATAACAATATAATTCATTCATATTAGTCACAGTTGAATAATCATCTTTCTTGAATTTTTGACTTGTAAAATTAAATCCTGGTTTCTAGGCTACAATATCTAACTCCTGTAGAGCAAGTTATTTATGAAGTTCACTATATTGACTGCAAAGTGCAGAAAATTTTTTATAAGCATAATTTGGTGACATTATTTTTCAGTTATCTTTTTATGGAACACAAACAAACAATTTAAACAAAGTTACAAAAGAAATATTGTTTGCTACTCATATTTCATATATTCTATAAGAAATATAAGAGCACATTATAATAGCACTGAAACAATGTGGGTGGTTAATGAACTACCTTTTTCCCATATTCATATGCTTGATCCAATAGGTAAGAGTACTCCAAGTCTTCAAAACACTTTTGAAGTGAAGATAATGGTTCGTTAAAATAAACAGGGAGGCAAACTTTAGAGAGATCCTTTCCAACATTATTTTTAATCATTGACCATAGGCTAACACATTGCTCCATCTCAAGAGGCTCCGGCAACTTCTCACGCCTTCTAACCATCACTGTTGCGACAGAATTATTTTCAGATTCAGATATCCTCCCAGATGCATCTGAGGCTGTTACTTTACATACATAATTTGTTGTAGAATCATCAAGACACTCATTTGCATCAAAGAAGAAAATTTCATCCTTATCCGACAACTCATCAAGCTCTTGTTTTTCAATATCATCAGAAGATACTGTTGTACTTGACTCTGATGAGAACAGCCAACTGTGAGATAAGAAATATATACAAGCAAGATAGTTTGCCCGCAAAATAACACCCCATATAGAAATAAACTGAGTATCACAGAAATAGTTTGCCAGTTGCAACAGAAATATAGAATGATCTTTATTACAAACTGAAGTCCAACATTCATTGCCATCTCAGAATATTTCTGTGATGGGTTTCCAGTGATGGGTTTAGTCAACCTTTCCAGTCACTAGAATGATCTTCACTGGCAACCTTCTATGTAGGCTTTAGTCAATTAGATGAGTTTCCAGTGACAGGAAAGGTTTCTATTCAACTAGAAGTAGAAGGTTGAGTAATTAACTTAAAGGTAATTTTAATTGACTAAAAATATACCCATTTTAGTCCAATGTTCATGTTTAAGTGGTTCAGTTTGTTGGACCACAATTCCACCAAAATGAGGGTGTCTAGATCAGTTATGTAAATGAATGTTAGAGCCTCAAATATATAAGCTTCTGGAGAACTTTAGGCACACAACTCTCATCGAACGTTTTCTCATTTAGTTGTGCTAGAGTTGATTAAGTGTCCAAGCAATCCAAGAGGTTGGACAAGGATGAAAGTTTCATCTTCTATCAAATTTTTGATTCTCTCTTCTCTCAGATGCTTTATTACATCTTTAGAGAGTGTGTGTTATCCTTGTTGAGAGGTGTTTTGCTTCTATAGGACATTTAAAAGCATTTATCAGTTTACATTGTAATCATTGACTAAAAGTTCTCTAGCAACGATGGGTGCTTGCATAAGACAACTTTAGCAGGTCAAGGATAATGAGCTGCTAAGAGTTTCTTAATATAAAGAGAAGTCTAAATTAATGATTGTACTAACTAGTGACAATTCTAATCGATCATTATACCAAGTGCTCCATAGCTCGTCATCATGATGAGTTCTAGCAACATAGCATCATCTTTGTAGAGGCAACATGTTCATTTCTAGTTTACTTATTTCCGCTACACTTTTATCATCTTGGTCATCACATCTGCACACTTACGATTTACCATCTGTATTGAATTTTATATTTGCAAGAGAATGGCAAAAATCTAGTGTCATCTATTCACCCCTTCTAGGTTGACCATTACCATTCTTACAAACTTGTACTTCCCCTACTAGGCAGTTATGCCCAATTCATTATAATTTTTCAAATTGCAGAATAATTATATTGAATTTGGTTTCTATAATAATCGAGGAGATTAAGTTGTTGCTCTATGTTGAATATAGATTGAATGAACTTACACTCTGGTGAAATCTTAATGCTCAAATTAGGTAAAACTAGTGCCTGGAAAATATAGGCCTGAACAGTTAGCAGCAAGCCAAACCAAGGCTAAAGTGTTTCTAACATAATATATATCCAAGGGGAAAATGGGGAAGTAAAGACCCAGGTTTAAGGTGTGTCCTGCTCCAATACAAAATAAGAAGTTTGACAATCTCTCTCCAAGAGTTTCAACTAGAAGGATAACATTCATAATGACACCTATACTATAGCACACCAAAATAAAGAACAAGAGAAATGCAATAAAATTGTTTGACTATGTGGTTGTTCTGTTTGAAATAAAACTAACTAGAAAGTACCAATGGATTTTTCATGTCTGTAGCTGGAAAAGTCAGCATTGGTTAACTGCACTTCACTGTCATTAGTCATATCTTCTACATCAACTTCCTAAAACCAGAAAGCTTAGTTAGCATCATTACAATGACTATTTGAAATCAAAAAGAAAGCCATCTGCACTCTAATAATAAGAAAAATATTGACAAAGGCATCTAAACAAAACGATGGAACTTGCTTTAATAATTAGAAGAATAAGAGACAATGCCAACCTAAAGATTAAATAATTAGTCAAAGATTGTTTAAGTTATAAGTACCTCGAGTTGCTGATGGAATGTAATAGTATTTAAGTGATCTTCAAATTGAAGCTTAAAGTGTCTGAAGCACTCTGCAAACTCAGAATGAATGATCTTCTCACAGTCCTCAATGAATGCTTCATCTAGTCCCTTGGCTCGCATGCGATCTTTAAGCTTTTCAGTTGAAAATGGAACATCAGTTGGCATGAAAAATAATTGTTTACTTGTGGAAAATTCTTTTGATGCTGAAATCAAAGCTTCAATCCAGGCCACACGGTCTTGGCTTGAATCAGTCTTCAAATGAAGAGTCTTTTTAGGAGAAAATATGTAGAATCTTCTGTCATCTGTCTTACTTTCACGAAATGATGAGATCTAAGAGATAAAACAAAGTTGATTAGAATATGGATAGAAAGATGTAGGTTGCTGCAAATGCTATTGGAAGAAAATCTCTATGATAACAAGTAGCTTTAGTTTCATATATGTTGCTCATGTACATGGAGAACATCCCACTGAATAGTACTACTTTCTGCAAAGAAACAAATAGAAACAAAAGAAAATCAGCATCATGAACTAATTGAATTGGCATTGAATAATCAGCTACCTTTGTGCCATAATAATCCAATAAGATAAATTGAGCAGGGAAAAGAAAAACTGACCAAAAACTTACGAAGGAGAGGGGAAATCAAATTTAGCAAAGACAGTAGTTTAAGTATAATACAAAACCATATCTAAGATCAGTGGTGAAGGATGTTCAACACTAGCAAGTTAGAAGCAGTTTTTTTAAAAGCCTAGTCTGGTCAATTCATCTGGTTAAACCAGCAACTAGGCACCATTCCGGCAGTAGAACCCAATTTCTTAAATAAATAAAGTTTAAATTGGTATGCACAACATTTAATCGATGCTGAAATGATTGGGGAGAGTGATCTATGTAATTGATCCAAGGTTCCAAACCCACGAGGTGATTAATATTTTTTAAGTAAAAGTTTGTACATAATTATGCAAAACTTGATAATATAAGTGATACGGTGAATAGGGAAGGGCCCCTAAGTGGGGTTCATGGGTCAACGGACTGGAATAGATGGCAATCAAATGGCTCAGAGCCCGAGCAACATGCCTGGTGGGATCTTCCCCCGACCTATTCCCGAGGCCACTCCCCACAACATGGCTGGTAGGATCTTCCCCCGATCTATTTCCGAGGACCCCACTCCCCAATCGGCTATGTACGGGACTCTTGTCCATCATTTCCTGATTTGCTAAGACCGATTGGACAAACTCTCAAGAGCCGAAACTCCTCGGCTTTGTTGAACACATATGGGGCTCTGCTCCCCTCATTTGTCGATCGGCTAAGGCCGATCGAACAGGCTCTCAAGGGCCAAACTCTCCAACTCTATCAGACACTTATAGGGTTCTGCTCCCCATCATCTCTCGATCGGACAGACTCTCAAGGGGCCCACGCTTCAGATTACTAATTGCCTATAAAGTTCCCCCTTGATACTATCATAGCCCACTCAATCCCCATGAGAAACTAGGCTCCCCTGACCTATCTTCTAACTAGCAACCCAATGGGCCTACAACCCATGGGCCCATTGCACCATTAATGCAGCATGTGGGTTTGTCGACAATTAGAAGATTATATCCTTACATAGATACGCAACACTCCCCCATACCTACGACAAGATACGGTAGCAGCATGGTGATTAGACATGTTATCAAGCGACGATATAATGTCTCATTTAATGTAGAGATTGCAGGATGCATAG
>JBBPFP010000060.1:1961218-1976163 GCA_037974795.1 Kaempferia galanga | reverse complement strand
CATTGAAGGTGGAATTGCAGATAAATATGACTATGATGATATAATTCAAGACTTCAAGAATTTGAAGACACGAAGAGTTGATCTTTAAGCATTTCTTAGATAATTGTTACTTTTTATTATTGTTGGTGTAAATTGACCCAGTTATAATTTAAATATATTTATTATTTTTTTTATTAATTTGTTAAAAAAAATTTGGCCCACCCCTTTAAAGAATCCTGGCTCCACCCTGTTTGCAGGGATAAATATATTTGCCTTATGCTTTTCGTTCGGTCTTTTCCATCGTAAAAGTTGTTCTTGGTGTTGGAGCTGACTAATTGTCAGCTCGGTTTGGAGTCAAGAAAAATCGAAAGGAAAAATGAATTGCATGTAATAATAAATCTTACCTATGAAGATTCAAAACTGGGTGTTAGAGAAGTCCAAAGTTCGTGATGAATTTTAATATTCGTCGATATTTTTCAGGAAGGAATGAGAAATGAGGAAACAAATGAAAGAAACGTTGTCATATGCAAAAGAAAAAAAAATCAATTTTACCACAGTAGTAAAAAAAGAGATGCATTTTTTACAATCTCAAACTTTATGTGATTCATTTGAAAAATTATCAAAGTTAAAATGGTAAATAAATATTTAAAATTATTTTAAAAGTATATTGAAAAATAATTAAAGGTGAAATTAATATTTATCTTCAATATTTTTATGTTATTTTTTAAAACTATAAACTAAAAAAAAAATTAAGAATCAAATTAGGCTTGAATTATTATTATTTAAATTTCATTACGGCCAATAAGAATATTGTGCATTAAGAACGTAGAATAACAAATTGGTCCATAAATTAGGGACAAGAGATTCCACTGGCATGGAATAACAATGGACTATAATAAACTCGCACAATTCCGGCACACGGGCATCCGCCCTCACTCCCTACGAATCAGAAAGATGCAGTCGGCAGCAACTCACGCCCAATATAAAGCCAACGACATTAGGTCTTTCTCCTATTTTATTCCGCCATCACCCTCCGTTCTTCTCCGCCCCCGGCCAAAGGTGAGGCTTAACGGGGACACCACAAGGGCGATGCCTCCTCCCTCCTCCTCTTCTCCCGCATCTTCGCCCCTCCTCCCTCCGCCCCGTGAAGTGACGTCCGAGAGCATCAAATCCCCCTTCAAGCTCACCGAATCCACCTTCTTGGCCTCACTCATGCCCAAGAAAGAGATCGGAGCCGATCGGTTTCTTGAAGCCCACCCGACGTTCGATGGGAGGGGTGTCCTCGTCGCCATTTTTGGTGGGTTTTCTTTGTTTCTTTTCGAGCAACCTGGGCGGATTAAATACTGAAACTAAGTTGTAGAAATTACTTTTTCTTTCGGGTTTGAAAGTTGTAAAGTGATTTTGTCTGTTGGACTCCTTGACACCGAAGAACATCACGTAGTTGGTTCTCTCGCTTCATTTTTTTTGCAAGTTCTTGATCTTTCTGGTCGGTTGGTTGGCGTGCCATGTGCTCTGTAAATATGAGTTTCTATGTAAACAGCATTTTAATATATATTGTTGTAGTAGTTAATTTCTCTAATAACTCATACTAGTAGTTCCAACTTGCTAATGGTGTGTGTGTGTGTGTATTCAAATTTGTGTCTTTCCTCAAAAATTGATGTTGATCGCACAGAATTGTTGATCCTCATTTCTAACTTCAGTTCTCAAATTTCAATCAATTTCATGCTGATCCCTATTAATTTCCTCTAACATCATATTTCTTAGAATAGATTGATAAACCAAGTTAATCTACATTAGGAACGGTGGATTTTCAGTATCGACCTTAATATTATTTACTCTGCTAATCTAGTTCAAGATTAGTCCATCTCTCAATCTAGATGTGCTTCCTTTGTTACTTACCCCATGGCACTCTCTTGGAGAGTGTAATAATATAAAATCAAGAGCCATGCCAACAATCATTAAATATGAAATTTTTATCAAACAATATATATTCATTTTTTTCTGTAGAAGATACAACAAAACCATACAATACCAAAAATTATATGAAAAAATATAAGGTATTGAATAAAACCTAAATCCAAAATCAACATATTAAGGATCTCTGCACAACTTTATATAATGGTTGATAGCAACTATAACTCTTAAAACCATCTTTGCTTGAAAAATTGGGCCAAGAAAAAGGAAAAAGTGAGCATGAATGGGTAAACACGAAAGATATACTTGATCTTGAATACTAGATAACTCACCATTTATATTAATAAATCAACTATCAATATTAATAAATCAATAAACCCATAAATATCTTGAAAACTAGATATACTTGATCTTCTAGTCAATATTGATAAATCAACTATCAATAAAACTATCACCAATAAATCCATTAAGAAGTGAATTACTAGTGGGTGGTGCTAGGTCCTCAAAGTGTAATAATATCATTAGACATTTGGGTTAAAGCTCTCTCCGGGGATATAGAATGACATAGGGCTCTCACACAAATAATTATTGACTAAGGGTGACCATTCACTACCACAACCATGGGTGGTTAGGTACTCTAGTATAAGGGTTGTTTCAAAGTTTTACTTTTTAGTATTTTTTATTATTTATAATCTTTATCATTCCACGTTAAGCTTTACATCCCGAAGAAAGAGGGAAAGGAAATAAGAAAGATGAGGAGAGTAAGAGGGAGGTTAGGGAGATCGACGAATGTTGGCAACGCATGTGTGACGCTAGAGATGTTCGGCGGTGTCGGAGAAAAGCATGTGAGAGTAGAGATCAGGTTGGGAGGCGGTGCGCTAGTGCTGGGTGAGGACATGTGGGAGAGAATATCAGGGTGAGAAATATATGTAACCCCCAATTCCAAAAAAATTCTCCTAATTCATCCCTTCTTGACTAACTTGGACTATCTCCATATAAAAATTTGGTTTGACCCTAAATTTCCCAAAATAAATCTAAGCCAATCCCGGTTTGAACCCATGTGACTCTAATCTTTATGCTTATTCGAAGGATTCCATCCAAACACAATTTGACTTCAACTCAATGCCGAAAATACAATTTATCAGAAACTTGGTTGTATAAAAGTTTTATAACCTTATGACACAGAAAGATTAAATTGGATAATTTTTTGGTGTCATTCCAACTCTATTGATACTCAGTGGCCATATGTTTCAGTCACCTCAATGAAGTTTGATGTTTTAATTTGTTTATAATAATACAGTAATCATCATTACACATTGTTCTGGTTTCTGGTTGTAGTGTTAGATCCTCCAAGTTTGATTTTGGTTGAACATTTACTTCTAGTGTTTATTGATATATACTTTTATAGTTCAATATTTGAGATCTGAAAACTGAAATGATTGTTGCTCTATTTTTGTTATTAGTGTTGACACAATTGTTTTCTTGTAGTATTGACACACTTGTTTTCTTGTTGTATTGACACACTTGTTTTCTTGTAGTGTTGCCAAGTAGTTTCTAAATTTTATGCGATAATGGTTGTGCAGTTGTATCTTTTCATTAAGTGTAATTATTATCTGTATTGTCAAAATTTGCCCTTAAAATGAATGTTGTCTGAGTGAATTTAGGGACAAACTGTTGCATTGCATGTGTACAAATGTTTTATACAACTAATTAAATGCTAGAGAAATTTCCACTATTGAAAGGTCAAACCTTTTTTTTTATTTACATGAATTAACAAAATTGACTTGGTTTTTTTACTTGGGCAAAGTGAATCAGTTATGTGATAATCAGTATCATTCACTGTATAGTGTCTATAGCATAGGCAAAATGTTTTAGGTTATGATGAAACTTTTATTGCATTTTTATTATTATTTATCTGGGTTTCTTCATTTGGACATTGAGGAATTATGATGTGTTAGTATTAGAGATGGGGAGGGAACTATATTATTTTCAGTATCAAATACATTGTTGTTTTTCTAACATTTTTAGAATGATTTTTTTCCCTATGAAATGGTGATTTGCTTTACTGATTATGAGTAATGGTTACTTACCAACCTGTAATATTTTGACAGATTCTGGTGTAGACCCAGCAGCTGCTGGTTTGCAGGTGACATCAGGTGGAAAACCAAAGATCATTGACATACTTGACTGGTAATTTCAACATTTGGAAGTGCTTGATATGTATTGCTAGCATTGACTGGAAACCTGTCTACAAATTCTTAGTTCATTTTCTATCATTTATTTATTGTATTTCAGCACTGGAAGTGGTGATGTTGACACCTCCAATGTGGTGAAAGCTGATGTTGATGGTTCTTTTGTTGGGGCATCTGGTTAGTTTGCATTAGCCAGTTGGTTCTTTAACCATTTTTCTATTTGATACAATTTAGGAAATTAAAAAGCAATTTTAAGCAAAGAAAGTTATTCTATTTTTACATATTTGTCTTTTCCCATTCGTATCCTTCTTTTTTGACTTTAGATAGAACTTGGTATGTTAGGCACTTATCAGTCCCACAAACTATTAAAGTTTGCAACAAATGGTCCGTCTAGTACCAGGATTATGGAGTGACAGCAAGTCTTGTCTCTATTTTCGTACTTCAACTTATGTGTATACTAGATGGTTATTTTTGTGGGTACCATTTATGTTGTAATATCATTAGAGAGGCGATGATGCATATCCAAATTATATATAGCTATGCATGTATACTTATTTATTAAAAAAACAGTTTCTATAGATTGGCAGAATTGTAAAAATTGAAGAAAA
Source organism: Kaempferia galanga (assembly GCA_037974795.1). NCBI lineage: Eukaryota > Viridiplantae > Streptophyta > Magnoliopsida > Zingiberales > Zingiberaceae > Kaempferia > Kaempferia galanga. The sequence goes on along the minus strand of JBBPFP010000060.1, from coordinate 1,971,470 downwards.
ACTAAATAGCTGCAGAGAAGCTAAAATTTAGCTGCACCTCCAAAATAATGCAATTATATTGAAACATAAAGGTCAGTAGCTTGCGGTAGTTCTATGACTAAACCAGATTTCTGTTTTATTAGTTATATCTAAAGACAATTTATTCAAAAGTTTAATAGTGTCTTTTTCAATAATAAGTAGTTTTAATAATCCTGCATTATCTAAAAGGATCATGTAAGGATAGGAGATCTTCTTCCTATTATTATACTTATTTTTGGAAATATACTAACATAGAGGAGTGAAGAGTAGGTAATTAAATTTAGTGGCTTGTTCCAATGTGAGCATGTAATGATACTATGATAGTCATAGGAGATCTACTTTTAGTTATTGTTCTTGTGTCTGTGAAATATAGTAACATGGAAGAGCTAAAAATAAAATGTAGGTCTCATGAAGCTGTATCGCTGAATGCAGTTATGGATCATGCTTCCTTTGGGATAATGTGGGTTAAACTCTTGTAGAGGAGTCTTGAGTCACCTACTTTGGGCTAATGATCACTTACTTTTTGCCAATTATGAGTTGTGACAGCAAGCGTGTTATTTTATGAGCTTACCAAGCATTTTGAGGTCACTTGCAATTTTATATGAGATACATAGATGCGCAAGAAAAATCCCTGCTACTTTCAACTCAAAAGATGAACTTGCAATCATTTTTGCCAAATCAATTTGAAATATAGTGTTGTAATACTCACAATTTGAAATCTCATGTCGTGCCATGTGGCACAATTGAGAGATACCATTTTTGAAATTACCAACACTCTATATGTGGAATAAAATTAAATGAATAAACCCATTTGGACTCATCTTAACAATCTTTATCACATATCGAATCGTATGGAGAACTGGATCAATATGTAACTATAAAATTTTAAAGTGGAAGGGAATTGAAGGAGTGTAGTTAAATTTATTTTGGCATACTTCGGTACATGATGAAGCATATTAAGTGTAAGTATAGCACGGTGATTAAACAATACTACTTATGTGACAAATTACTTGGTTAAATTTAACTTCATTTAGCATCATATATTCCCAGTGAGGTCCCTTGACTCATGCACTCAATCCTAAATAATGGAACTCTTTAATTTTACTTTTTTGTATCTTCTTGGCTTCTACTCTATATTTTCAAGCAAGTTGCTACATGCTAAATCACTAATAATTTTTATGGTCTTCAGATTGTGCTTTAGATTTCTTTTCTTTTATTATTATTTTTGTCTTATTTATTCATCTATTAACATCTAGGAAGACGTTTGGTTGTGAATCCTTCATGGAAGAATCCATCTCAGGAATGGCATGTTGGAGCCAGATTAATTTACGAGTTGTTCACCAGCACACTTAGTTCGCGGTTAAAGGTGTTACTTCCTACTTGTGTCTACATTTTTCATATTATACTTGTATATTTTTGTTTACTTCTTGGCTTACTTGTATATTTTTGTTTACTTCTTGGCCTTCCACATATAACGCAGAAAGAAAGAAAGAAGAAATGGGACGAAAAGAATCAGGAAGCAATTTCAGAGGCTTTAAGGCAGCTGAATGAGTTTGAGAAGGTCTTTATAACAATAGTTATCAAATGCTCAATTATATATATATATATAGCAGATAGAACAGGGTGATTAGTGATTTAGTTTCTAACTCAGAAGTTAAGTGGTAACTTTTCTCCATTGTCTGCATGAATTGTTTCATTCAGTTTGTCATCTACTTTTTGGTGTTCAGTAAGATTCCTTAAGGTTTGTGTTATTTTACATGGTACTCTGACACAATGTCTTCTAGTTATTCTTAGTCATTTTCTCACTTTCCATTTTTTGTTTAATGCACTTCTTTTGAAACATGACATCATTTATTGCAGTTATAATAGATCTTAAGCATGCTCACTTTCAAGACATGCATCCATCCCATTCCTCCATTTGGTTCGATGGCAGATAACATTCCAATATTTATTTTCCTAGAATTGATTGATCCACAAGTTAAAGATAAATGACAGAAAAAATCATGTGGAGTTGTAGTTCACTGGTTCATATTCTGTATTTAGTTAAATAATTAAATTACCAAACTTGGAATCTCTTAAACAGTTAGCTAATATTTATAATTTTCAAGATGTGAGGTCATTCATTACCCTTTGAAGGGTCACTCTGTATTGTAATTTTAATTTGTTTATCATCTTTTGAACTGTTTTTGTTCAATTTATGGAGTGGTAAAGTGAAGTTCGTTGAAGTACTGATGTACGTTTTTTAAAAAAATCGTTTCTCTATTTGCTTTAGATTTTTTTTTAATTGTGTCATGGTCAATGAGTGGATATAAAAATCATATTTTTATGCATTTGTGCAGAAGCATGTAAAATTAGAAGATTTGACGTTAAAGAAGGCTCATGAGGATCTTCAGAATAGACTTGATTTTCTGAGGAAGCAAGCTGAAGTAGGAATGCTTACTTTGTTATTATAATTAACTTTCTTATTCTCCATCGTGATTCAAGGTACTTTCTCACTGTTTCAATGTTAGAACTATGATGACAAAGGGCCCATTATCGATGTTGTTGTCTGGAATGATGGTGATTTTTGGAGGGTGGCTGTGGACACACAGAGCCTAGAGGATACTCCTGATAAAGGGCAACTTGCTGATTTTATTCCTTTGACAAATTATAGGTTTGTTCAATTTGTCGGTGCTGGCTTGTTTGCAGTTGCTAATGTTTCTACTTCTTATGAAACTGTTTGGCCATTTGTTTTACTTTAGAATATGGATGTTTTGCTAAATCTAGAGCAAGAAATACTACTAGTTTGTTGCTTGTATGAGTACTGAGTCGACTGACACAATTTTTGTTGCATTTTCATTAATTTTCTATGGTCATGATAATATCTAAGATGAACTTTACTGTCATTTTTTTGCTTGAGCTTCAGGATTATCAGGATTCTTTGCTACTGAATGCCTTCCTACAAAGTTTGCCACAAAACATGATTCGGTTTTCTAATTGTAATTATATATTTCAATTCTAATTGTAATTATATAATTTTTAGAATAGCTACATTTTTACAAATTCATTATATTCCATACTACGAACTTTTTCAGATTAGTTTCACTTGAGCCTAAGGCCCATCCATTTCATTTTCATTCCTATTTAGCAAACAATACCTTTTTCTTCTAGCTTTGCCTGATGATATTGATTCATCATTCTTTCTTCTTTTGGGTGTGTTATTGTTTTTTGACATGCTCAATGGTTATCCAATTGGGAACTAAATGTGCAGGACTGAGCGGAAATTTGGTATCTTCAGTAAGCTGGATGCTTGTTCCTTTGTCACAAATGTTTATGATGATGGTAATCTCGTGAGTATAGTAACAGATTGTTCGCCCCATGGCACACATGTTGCTGGCATTGCAACAGCCTACCATCCTGAGGTGTCATACTTTTTTAAATAAATATAATACTGTGGTTATTTTCTTCAATTAATTTTTGTTTTCATATGTATTTATCATATAGGAACCATTGCTGAATGGAGTTGCTCCTGGAGCTCAATTGATATCATGCAAGATTGGAGATACACGCCTAGGCTCCATGGAAACAGGAACTGGTCTTACTCGAGCTTTAATAGCTGCAGTTGAGGTTGGCTTAATTTTTAGACATGTAGTAAAATTTATTCCGGTGATCACTCCTGAAGTTACAAGTTATCCGATCCAAGTAGAATCTTTGGACTAAGGTCTTTCTAACCCACTTAAATTAAAATTAGGAAAGAAAAGAGATGAGCAAGTCATTGAGATTTCCCCCTTTGATTTACTGTGATTTTAGATTTTGTAAGACATTTTAGTTGATATTTTTTCTGTAGTCATACCATTCTTATTGAATCAAAGTGGTGCTTAACATGAGTGAAGCACTCTCATTCTTATTGCAATGAGAGTACTGTTTCAAGTGCAGTTGATATCATCAACATGGTTTATATTTATTATCATTTGCCTATTGATATTGATACTTTGTTGGCACAAGTAAATGCCATTGTGCCATCCCTATTGATACAATTTCAAGATAATGCTTGTCTCTAACAGTACTATTAAGAATTTGCTGAGGCTAGTTACAAGGAGGAGATTAAACATTAAAAAAAGTGGGAAAGGGAAGACGAGAGTAAACACGACAAAATTTCTAAATATGCTTTAAATCACCCTGAAGTGTGTTGAGAGTAAACACGACATGGTACCAAAATTATGCCATTATGCTCTAAGATTGAAACTCAATAATGAAAAGTATGAGTAAGGCTTATTGTCTATAATGGAATCCTGTTGAAGAGAGAGTTATTAAGGAATGATTTATATCAACTTGGATGTGCAATATTTAGCATATCAATAATTATCATTCTAATAACATCAATTTTCTTAACTTGTTTGATCTGGTTGATCTTGACCATTTGATTTTTTTAGTCAACCAAGGCGACTCGGTTTGCCATTTTTTGTTTGTCCATTGACACTATTAGCTTGGTCAATTCTCCTTGTTAATTAGTAGGTTAAGTAGATAAGTCAATCAACTTGGGGAAAGGTGTGTGTGTGTGTGTGTGTGTGTGTGTGTGTGTGTGTGTATAGATGTCAAAATGACAAACAATCAATGGAAATCTACAAACCGGTAGTTGGTAGACATGTGTCTGTTGTTTGTGGAACATCATACATCACTCTCAAAATGACATCTATTGCGACATTCCCGCAAAAGACAAATCATACATGAAATAGAAGGTATCACGCTTTCATGATGCGCCAGTCGTCTCTATAACACCGCAATACCTGCAACAATCTCTCCACCGATCCCTTTGGACGAAAGAAATAGTAAGCATTTGCTGTCCCGTTTTTCTCCACAGCAAATCATTCCAGGAGCCTCATACCCGTTGCTGCTTGCTCATTCATCCCCTGAACCACCTAGTCTCGGATGTCAACAAGCCACCTAGCCAATGGGGAATTGGTGGGTTTTGAGCGCCATTATCAAAAATAAACTCCTTTAATGTGGTGGTGATGGACCCATCACACCCATAACGAATCCATCTTGCATTGGATGTTCCAAAGTGCCTTTCAAAGTAGAGCATTATTCCATGCCTGTAGATCCCGAGGTCCATATCCTCCTTGTTTAGAAAGACAAATCTTCACCCAGGAGATTAGCGGATGCTTTGAGGACCAAACAAATTCGACATGTGCCATATATCTTATCAATAACTCCACAAGGTATGGGAAGTATAGCGAGCCAATAACACAACTCCTTGTAGGACTGATTTGACCAACTCCAAGCGCCCAACATAGGATAATGTGTGCTTTTGCCATGCATTTATCTTTTTCGTTATCACATCAAGTAGAAGTCTATAATTGGCAATTCACAACTTTTCTGTAGCAAGAGGAATACCTAAATACAGGAAGGGAAAGGTGCCCTCCTGAAAACCAGCGATCTAAAGTAGATTTTCCTTTGCTGTGTCATCCACTCCCACCATATACACGTTGGACTTTAAAGGATTAGCTCTCAGCCATGCTTCATCCCTAAAGTCCTTCAAGCAGCCCACTATTAATGTGATTGAGGTAACATCTGCTCTAGTAAAAATCAAGAGGTCATTTGCATATGCTAGGTGCGTAATTTGGGTATCTCCACAAATGGGTTGAAAGTGAAAAGAAGGCAGTGAAGAAACCACCTTCAACCTCTTCGATAGCACCTCAAGGCATAATCCAAATAATAGGGGTGATAGTGGATCACCTTGCCTTAAGCCCGCCACATGCTGAAGAAATCATGAAGCCCACCATTTAGACTTATAGAATACGAGACTATTGTAACACATTCATGTATCCACTTCTGAAACTGGTGGGGGAAACCCAAACAATCAAGTGTCGATACTAGAAAACCCTAATCCATTGTGTCAAATGCCTTCCGTGATATTTCTTGAGCAGTTCGTGTGCTGAATTGATGTTGTCTCCTATGGATCACTCTTGCACAAACGCCGCTTGCGCTGGATCCAACAAGCTTCCCATAAACGTAGCTAACCGCCCCGCCAAGACTTTGGAGATTACCTTGTAGAAAACATTGCAGTAGGAAATTGGTTGATAGTCCGCTACCCCCTGGTGTGTGATCCCACCTTAGGAACCAAAGCAATCGCGGTATGATTCAAAGGTTTGAGGAGTTTACCCGTCTGAAAAAATTCGAGAACAGCAATAAAATCCGACCCAACTATTTCCCATGAAGAAGTGAAAAATTTGCTCCATGCCCATCTGTCCCCGGGACCTTATCTTCTCCAATATCAAAAAGAGTAGCTCTGATTTCCTCCACCATGACTGGCCTAAAAAATCGGTTGCCTGGGTGCTATTTAGCCGCTATCCAGTTGTCCATATCTTTGCATTGCACCTTTTGACCCAGCAGTCCATGGAAGTACTCCACAAATTCGTCAGCCTCCTCCCCTAAACTTGTTGTTTGTCCCCTGTTTGTTTAGTGAGCGTGACGATAGCATTCCTTTTGTTGTTCCTCTTGACTAAATCATCAAAAAATCGTGTCAGAACTTCCGAGGTATACATTTTTCGCTCTTTTTTGATAGAATAGCTTTCTGCTTCCCTAACCCCAAGTAATGTGGCTTGCTTACTTAAGTCCCCATAGCCAGTCGGTGGCTCCCCATCCGAGAGAACGACATGCTGGGCTGCCTCCAAACTTTCCTTTGCCCTTTGAGCTTTTTTCGAGATGTGCTCAAAGTGCTGTTTATTCAGCCCCCTCAATTGGTCCTTTAGTTGAGTTAGTTTCGCCTTAAGGTTAAACTGAGCAATTTTGAGCACAGGGGTTGCCCAAGAGTCTTTAACCGCACCTTGAAACTCTCTATGTAGCGCCCACATATTGAAGAATTTGAAGGGCGGTTAGGGGTATAATCCTAGACTAGGGGGTTGTGAACTCTGCATAACTATCATAATCCTCCAATAACCATTGTGAATTCACTAAGGCTCTATCCAATTTGCAGAAACACCATTTGTCTATGTTAATTGACATCCAATTGAGTGAAGATCCACGAAGCCACAAGCTTGGACAAAGAGTTGGAGGTCCCGCAATTCATAATTTGTCACCGGTAGTCCACCTTCGTTTTCATGGATGGATATCAATGAGTTGAAATCTCTCATGATCAACCAAGGTCTTGAGATACTTTCCCCAAGCTGAGTTCTGCCTCCCACAGCGGTCTTCGGGTGGCAATTGATAAAAACCATAGATAAATGTCATTAAGAAACTCCTTGTTATTCGACACTTGGTGTGGCAATGCATGAACTGATGGGTTGTTGACATAATAACTTCCATGACAACACTCCCCAAAGAAGCAATATACACCCATAGTTAGAAAAGCTGAAATTATTTGCGGTACCCATACCTGCAAATTTGCACCGTAATATTGGATCAAGGGCAGGTTCATTGAGTTTAGTTTCTAGTGACACCATTACTTGTATACTTTTGTGCATGAGGAGATGCTGGACCATTTCTTCCTTAGTCATAGAAATGAAAATTTCATCTTTGTTAGGTGGCACGAATTGAAATTTCGAATCATGTTCTAAGCGTGACAAAATTGTTGGGTAACATCTAGGGTGAGATAGGTTGGAGAACTTCCACTTAGATATGGAAATATATTCTTGAGTGATTTCATTCAAAGGTGTGAAAACCAAGGTAGTACACAATCATGCACTTGTTAAATAATGCCAATTTGATGTTGAGGGCATACTATCATGAGATTTAAGAGGGATGTTAATGAATATAATAGTTAGGATGATCTAAAGCTGAAGCTGCAGACAAATTTTTCTCATGAATGAATTTTATCCCTTGAGGAAAGTTGACTTTATTAGGGCGCAGCACAATTTATTATTGTAAAAAATTCTAGAAGCACTTCTTCTTGCAGAAGAGTTATGAGGTGGACTTTAGAGATGCTAATTGAGCTAAACTGTTCATGACCTGGAATATGTGGACCTTGATTGCTTTTAGTACAAGATATAGAAGATATATAGGCAGGTTACTAGTAGTCTGAAAGATCAGGTGTAGATCAAAACAACGTACAATTGTTTCTTAAATTTCAATATACATGTATATATTTACTTTATTTATATATTTATATTATTATTATTTTTAAAAAACATGAGGACAATGGTTTTGCCTATGCTAGGTTCTGGTCTAACCAATTAAATGTAGACCAGACAGGCTGTATTGACACCCCTAATCGACTCAATAAAAGTTGCATTACAATATTTAATCAATGAGTAAAACAAAGATTGCGGCAAGAACCTATATACTTATTCACAAGAGCTATAACGGAAAAATATTCCAACCCTACTCACTATCACTATGAAGCTTTGTTTGTGTGCACGACACTCAAGAAGGTGGACAGGGACAAAGGAAGGGAACTTGAGGAATTCTTCAAAATGCTCAGACTCTGCCCTAGAGTTGTTACGCAGAGGTCTATGAATTGTGACAAAGCTTCTTCTGCATGTGTGCCCTCAATGCCTTTGGATTTGACCTACTAAATTCATGTGATGATTCCAAGGGCAAGAAGAAAGAAGCATCATATGTGAAGTAATCGAGAGTGCAGTGATCTCCCTGAAAGCAGTGGAGGGTCCTTGCAAATGAGTACAGAAGTTGCAGCTTCTGGATTTTTTTATGCCGTTTAAGCTCACATATAAAAAGTCAGAGTTGAAACATAGGCATGAAAATTCACTTCCCAAGCTAATCTTCGTGGATATCAAGCTCAATGTAAAGAAGATTTGCACATGTTGACTCTTGAGAAACTAATAACTTCCTTTGCTACGGTAGAGGCAAAACACCTTGGCTTAGTATATATGAAGAGTCTGAAACTGGATGAAGGACATCAACTTTGTACAATTTGGAAATATTAGCAGTTTGAGGTGAGTTCCCTTAAGATAGAGATTAAGATTAAAAAACCAAGTTTCAAGTGGTGTTAATAGATGATTTAAGAGTTGGCCATTGGAATAAATTTCCTTGAAAGGCTACATGCTAGCCTAATTCCCATTGACAACATTTCATGCATCACAGATAGTGATGTAAATTAAAGACTTCATGATTTCATAAGTCAGTAAAATTGCAAGCGTGCCTTTTAGAGACACTTCATCTAAGGGAAACAACAATCAGTAATGCCGCGTTTGGTAAGAGTGTTTTCATTTTGGTGGGTTTAAATTATTTTGTTTAGGTAAACACTTGTTGTGGGGTTTATCTAAAGTCACCTCTTCCTTGAGTTTACACAAGCAAGAGTTGAAGGGTTTGGAGTATTGAAAGTCATGTTTAGTTAAGCACGAGTGTTTGAGAAAAATCCTACCAAACAATCTTGTAAATTTAAACACGAGTGTTTAAAGCTCTAAACACCCCTACCAAACGAGACATTACTTTGCTAATTTTAATACTAGTGAAATCGATCTAGCAGATTCTGATGAGTTTTATATAAATAACATCTTTGTAAAAATTCATGAGAAGAACATCTTTGAAAACTTTCATATAGAGAACATCGTAACATTTGATTGCACTTCGTTCGCTTTTGCCACTACTAGCACTGACCATTCCAATGAAAATCTCTCATTCCAAACAGAACACACTCAGGTGCAAGACAAGCAGTACCAGTAAAAGCACAGACAAAATTATCTGGTTCCTTCCTGATTGATCCATATTTTAGTTCCTCCTGATATGGACCAGGAAGTCCCTTCCTGATCCATATCAAGAGGGTCATTGGATCAGGAAGTCTCTTCCTGATCCACATCAGGAGGGCTATTGGATCAGATCAACAATCCATGTATTAGTTCCTACTGATCTGATATGAACCAGAAAGGGACCATCACTCTAACCAAATGAATTACGATATTATGTAATGATTTAATAATAAAATAAAAAACAAATTTGACTAAGAATCAAGAGCGAATCTCTATCGCTTCACTGGACAGTCGAATATGAAACTTGATACACCTTCATGTTCATAGAGCAAAAAGAGATTTTTTTTTTTTTTAGTCCCTTATACTCATTATGCCTAGTATTGAATTGGATGAGAATTTACTTTATCAACTATTAAAATCACTGATGGATTCTATTTAATTTGACAACTTATTTAGTGCCTGAATCGGACCGAACAAAATATTTGTCAGGTCAGGTTATTTATTAGACAATAATTTTCTAAATTTTTTTTAAAAAAAAATCCTTTATGAAAATTATTTTAAATCTTAGAATTTTTTTTCTTGAAAAAAAAATTTTGGAGCCTCACCTAAAT
>JBBPFP010000060.1:1950377-1961118 GCA_037974795.1 Kaempferia galanga | reverse complement strand
TATGACTACAAAGAACGTGAGGGATAAAGGACCAAATTAGTTACTCCATGTGCTTTGGATACATCTTGAGAGTAGTACCACCACATATTTATTTAAATACAAGTGTGTCTACTAATTAATTATCTAGTGAAAATTCAAATAGTGTCACATCCGATGCCTTGCATCAACATATGGAATGCATCATAGGTACAATGCTGGTAAGGATTACTTGCTACTATAATTTTGCTGATATAAGGTAGAGACACGATTGTTTGCTAAATCAAATAGCTGAAATCATGGTTTAAAATTTCATATCGTGGAGGCAAAACGGGTGGAATTTGTCATTTCGCAAGTACCAACAGCGGCACTGCGGGCCGCTGAGATCCCGTGATGACCTTCGCGAGGTCGCGGGGCTGCGGTGATCCCACTATGACCTTCGCGAGGTCGTGGGGCTGCCACAATGCCATGGCAATATCTACGGAGTTGCGAGGACACCTGACGACCTCTGCGTGGTCATGGGGCTATAAGGATCTCGCGGCAATCATCGCGGAGTCAAGGGAACACCACAATCCTATTGCGACCTTTATTGGGTTGCAGTGGTTGTTGCGATCCCGTGGTGACCTTCGTGGGGGCACCGCGATCCGATATTTTTATTGAAAATTATTTTGTTTTTAATATTTAAGTTAAAAGATTTTTTTAATTAATATATTTTATATTTATAAATATCTCAATCATATTGGCACGACACGATATGATATCAAAATCTATCATTTTGGTCATATACCAAAACTCGGATACGACTTGAAATTTTAGACCATGGCTGAAATATATGTCATGTAACATTCTAGAACATTGTTTTTATCTATCTAATGGGTTCAACATCATATCATTTGTGTCACATAGGGGGATTTATTCCAACTCACAACCCTAGGTGATCCCACTACCTATATATGTTGTTGTTAGTGCAAATATGGGCACTCAGGGTGTAGCCGAGCCGGTAACTATGTTGCAGATTTGCAACAGGGAGCAAGGGTCAAATCCGGGTGCAGCTGGTGAAAAAATGCCTTCCCACATGGGGCCTATTCGGTACTTGGTTTACTCCTCCCAATGGCGTGGGGCAGTTGTGGAGGCCTCCGGCGTGACGAATTTTACTTTTTGCAGCATTGTTATTGCAAATAAGGAATATTACACATACACCTTCCATCTTCTATTTGGGCCAAATTTGTCTTCCCCTTCCCCTCAAGTTGGTTCAAATATATTGGAAAAAAATTAACTCGCTATAAATATTTATTCAACTTGAGGCCCTTAAACAATTAAGTAAGCAAATATGCTAACTGATTGTTAAAATTAGAGTTCAGGATCTCATTACATTGAACTTTCTCCGCACTCTCTATATATGCTTTGTCTTTTCGTGAAATGTGAAATTTTAAGGTAAATGCGTAGCAGCTTGATAGTCATTTCAAAACTTCATTGGCTCTGCAATCGTTTTATCAAATTCAAAAGCTATGCTTCTATATTCTACCATTACATTTGAACTTTCCACCTTTGTGCTACATCTTGATCTTTTTAGAAATAAGGATAGCTCCTAAGAGAACACAATAACCAAATGCAGATCCTCTATTTGTAAGGAAGCTTATCTACTGTACATCAAAGTACTCTTCTATTTGAAAATAACCTGGATTATGGAATAAAATAGCTTTCCCTTGGAGTACTTTTTGGGCAGTTAGGACCCTTTTAGCTGTACCTAATGACCACGACATAGATTTTTCAAAAATTAACTTTTAACACTAACAAAAAATGGGATGTCAAAACATATGACTGAGATAGATCTTTTTCCCCTACAAGTCATTAACAGTGATCATAATGTTGTCTGTGTACACAATGAGAAGAGTAAGTCTCCAGACTACGAAAGAAGGTAACATTGAATAAAAATAACTAATCAATCTTTTTTGATAAGTGGTCAGCCAATCAATATTAATAATATGAAAACGAGACTTTGTAATAGCATAATTTATTGTGTGAAACCATATTTCATGCATAATTACAATGACAACTGTATCATCAATTTTAACCAAAACTGTATTAAGAATTTAGAGGAGAATTAAGCAACAATTGTCATGTTCTTGAGATATTTTTCCAGATAAAGGAAATTGTTTCAAAAATCATTAACCTAAGCCACTAATGCATCTGAATAAGTTTATGCAAGGAGTGACTTTATAAACAATATCTCACGGCAAGGAAAAAAGATTAGACTTTCTAATTGTGGAAAAGGAGAAACTATAAAGATATCTACACATTAGAAGCATTGTTAAGTGTTGACTGCAATATAAAAACCACGTCTAATATATTCCATATCCCAACCACTGCCAATGACAGGACATAACAACCACAAGGAACTATGCTTTCCCCCCCATAATTTACTAGTTTTCATACCGCTGATAGTTGCTGTTATTTTCTTGCCACTTCCTCCGCTGCTTAGTTCTCATGCTTCCTGCTAATATCACCACTTAAGTGTCCTTCATTGGTTGACTTATCATTGCCTACTTGATTAACCAATCACACTGAGTTTTCAAGAAAATATATTTCACTTTCTTGCAATATACGTGTATCCTATATATACAAGTCACATACTCCTATTTAAGGAATTAAAATCTTCTAATTAATTACAGAAGAGCTCATAATTAATTGTAGCAAATCAAATCAAATCTGTAACAAATAATAACTGTGTAATAAAACTGCCAAGATTGATTTTATTGCCAAGATTGATTTTCCACTCCCCTTCAACCTAGGCAGTAGAAGTTTTGCAACCCAAGGATCATGTTCATCTCACTTAGATTAGGTCCGAACAAGGCCTTGGTTAGGATGTCAGTTGCTCAATGTTTTGATGGAATGTAGTTGAGGGTGATCGACTTATCTTCAATTTTCCCATGAAATGTCGATCAATCTCGAGATGTTTGGCATGATCATGGTGGAATAGTGTCTAATGTCCCAATTTTGATATCATTTAGCAGCTGTTTTAGCCATATCCTCTCGCAAATACCTGTGGCTAGTGCTCTAAATTCAGCTTCTGCACTACTTCTAGCTACCACAGTTTGTTTCTTGTTTCGCTATATCACTAGGTTTCCTCGACGAAAGAGCAATATCTTGATGTAAACCGTCTATCATTTAAAGATCCTGGCTAATCAGGATCAGTGTATACTTTTAAAGATATTTCTTGAATATAAGACCCTTCCTTGGATCTTTGTTCAAGTATTTCAATATACGATTCACTGTCTCCATGTGACTTATAGATGGATTTCTAAGAAATTGACTCACTCAACTCATTGAGGAACTTATTTCTAGACGTGTATGGGTTAGGTAAATCAACTTACCTACTAACTGTTGGTATTGCCCCTTATCTGCTGTTAATTCATCAATTCTAGTTATAAGATTCGTATTTGAATCCATTGGGGGGCGGGGGTTAAGCTAGCTTGCACCCATTCATTCCGGTTTCACCCGACATATCAAGAACGTATTTGCGTTGGGAAATAGATATGCCCTTGTTGTTTTGTGCTACCTCCATTCACCAGAAATACTTTAAGTGTCCAAGTCTTTGATCCTAATTATTTTGACATGAGAGACTTGAGTCTTCTAATTTCATTATCATGATTTTTTTTAAGGACAATGTCATCAACATACACAATCATGAACAAGATGTGATCAGCTTGTGACTGAGAGTATTTATCATTTTTTAAGACTTTTGTGAGTTGTCAAACCATGCTCTTAGTGACTTTTTCATCCCATATAGAGCCTTTTTTAGTTTGCTTACTTTTCTTTGTATATCATTGGTTTCAAAACTAGCTAGGATGTCTATATATACTTCTTCAGTCAAGTCTTCGTTAAGGAAAATATTTTTAACATCGAGCTGATAGAGTTGCCACTCCAAGTTGGTAGCAATGGACAGTAGAACACGAACTATATTGAGTTTAGCTACTAGTACAAAGGTCTCCTGATAATCAATACCATATGATTGAGTATATTCTTTTGCACTAGTCATGCTTTGTACCTATCTATGGTTCCATCTACATTTTGTTTAACAAAGAATGTCCATCTACACCCAACAGTTTTCTTTCCTTGTGGTAGCTTTGTTATCACCCATGTGGAATTCTTTTCTAGTGCATTATACTCCTCCAAAGTTGTCTTATTCCATTTAGGAATTTTAAGAGCTTCATACACAGAGTTAGGAATTTGATTCTATCTAAAAAAAGTCACAAACACATGAAATGATGGCGATAGCTTGCAACTGTGAAGAGGGTATTGAGTGCAAGATCTTATACCTTTCCTATGAGCAATTAGTAGATTTAATGTAAAATTTAGCTGTTAACTAGAATATATTGTCCCCTATTGTGATTCAGGTTTAACTTGGCTTGGGGAATTCTCTTGGCATTGTTGAGGTAGTACATGGCCTTGATATTTCCTTCTTTCATACACTTGTAGAAGAGGAGGATGAGGAGGGTGACTATCAAGGTTTAGAAATGTTGAATCACTAGTTTTGGGGAAAGGTTGAACAGATGACTCAAATGATGAGGACTCAATAAGGGATGTCCATTCTCAATTCACTGATATTGTTCTCCCCTTGAATTGTAGTATTAGAGTAGTAAGGGATAGTTTCAAAGAATGTAATATCCATAGTATTATAGAACTTTTTGGTGACCGGTGAATAACATTTGTATTCTTTCAATACTGCAATTCACATTTCTATTCATATATGTTTATGCCTACATATGTTCATGCTCATGTTTAAGTTCACAAATATATTGATGTTATGCCTATGCATGCTTATGGTCATGTCTATGCTTGTATGCTCATGTTCACATGTATGTCCAAACTTATTTATGTTACGTTATATAGGCTTAAGCTTATGTCTATGCTTTTATGTGCTCATTCATGTACATGCCCTTGCATGCCGAACATTTACATGCTTAGTATGTATATTGAAGGAAAAATACTTCACTATGAACAAATGTCTAGTTGGATATGCTTTTCCTTTTAGAATTCATAGGTAGAGGATCTAATTAATGCATAGTATGGTTTGAATATGTTGAGTCTCTCGACTCACAAATTTTAACTATTTCAGGTAACAAGATGAATGAGGCAGGAGGTGACGATAAGTGAGCAAGCTTGGGACGAGAAAGGGGCAGTACAATCCAAAAACCTTTCAATTTAGCTTCCGCAATAGTTAGATATCTCCTTTTTGAAAAATAAACTCTAGAATAATATGACCAATACCTAATGTTGCTAGTAGTAAACATTTTAAGAACTATTTAAGTGCATTTATGTTTCGGGATGTCAAAAAAATAAAAATCTAGGATGTTTCAGAATTAGTCAAAGAGGAGACAAGTTATGAGAGAAATTAGCACAAATCTAAAGTGACTTCAAGAACTATGTAGGATTTAACATAAATTCCCTTTTCTTCCATCCATAGACTACGTATATTTCATAGAAAAATCACATTAAGAAAACATGGTTAATCATATCCCATAATATAAGAACTAATACCTTGGCCCATGGAGGGAGGACGACATCACCTAGCGGTTCACCATCTTGCTTAACACCTAAATGATAACGATTTGAATTGACAAGAAATTCAGGCATGTAAAAGAACTCAGGGATCAGCTCCTTGACGTCACTTGTATTAGATAGGCAATTCCGGTATGTTCCATCTATGCATTGAAAAAGGCGGTCTGCATGATCGAATTTTCCTCCCTGTTGAAGAAACATTAACAACAGCTACATAAAAACATGGTAACAGATTAAATGAAATAAAATGCAGCTTAGCAGGAAAATTTTGCTTCATTAAGGAGAAATAGAACAGAATAAATTGGGAGAAAAAATAACAAAAAACAGTATATGGTACCTGCAAATTTCGATGCAGAGCTGTAAAAGGTTCAAGCCTAAGTAAATAATAGAGCACAATGCCCATGCTAGAATAATGAGATCCATAGTAAAAACTGCAAAGAAAGAAATTGTATCAGACATTACTGCATATGAATGTCTATCCAGACCAGAGAGTACCAAAACTTTGATAGCATAGCCACAACCTAGGAATATCAGGATCACTGAAACTGTGATATCTCTCCTCAAAACCCTGCATCAAGTTAATGCGATTACATGGTCATGAACAGCCAGCTAGTAGTTACTAATATTTAACAATGTGAATGACCTCAAAGCGTTTGGAGTCCAAGGCACCAACTGGTTTTGAAAGGTCTCTAAAAGTAGATGATTTGTTGAAATCTAGCTTTTCTGATGAATAATCAGCCAATACCCAGGGAAAGATAGGATATTGAGTCAAGTCATTATAAGAACGACCAGAAAGAGTATTGAGAGTCATTAAATATTCAAAGTTGCTAATCTCTCTTCTCCTCCATCTCTCCCTGGCATTTTCAGCCATCTCTACTGCAATACGTCTGTCAATAAAAGTAATGTGTCCAGTTTTATCTCTGGAGCTCCCTTTGGGATACAATTCATTCCTCAGAGAGATTATTGTTGTTCCAAAATGTTTGGCATCCTTTTGAGACATAAAATTCAGAAAAACAGGTGCCTTGGAATCATTGAAGAATATTTCTAGTGCTGTATACTGTAGTAGGTAGCGAGTCCAATGAACTGCTTTTATCTGCAAAAGCAAGGATCTATAATGCTATGTTGAATAAAATGCCTAAACATCAAACATAAATTGTCATAGAAGAAATTATTATGAAGTACAGACCGTAGAAAGATTCCATCTCCTATGGAGTTTGATCTTGTTGCATTTATGCTGTGCAGAAACATCAAGATCTTCACTGTCAGTTGATCCTTTTCCACGGGTGCTATCAGATGTCGGCCCTTTATTTGATTTCTGCTTCGGTATACTTCCCAATGGTTCAGATTTTCTAGAATCTGAGTTCCCTGTATCATTGAAATTTCTGAAAACTGAGGATCCTCCTGTGCCTTCAACTAAGAACTCACCAGAAAAATGCAGCACATTCTGCATGATAGCTAAACGCCCAGCCAATTTTCGTTTTGGTGTAACAACCACAGCAAGTGTAGACAAGTGAACCTACAAAACAAGAACCATGAACGCCTAAATGGATGTCTAAAGTGTAAGATCTAGCATCTCAAAAATTATACATACCTCAAAAGAATCACTATCTATGGAACCAGAGGATGGTTCCTTTTCAGGAACACTATCCACATCACCACTGTGATCTTTGAGAAATTCTGAACCATGATTTTCCAAAAAAATATGCAGGTCAGGCTCATTCATCATAGTCGAGTCATCATCCAAGGAATCCAGAGACTTCTCATCAGTAATTCCTCGTACACCCTTCAAAATAAATTGTTTCATTTGTTCAGGAAAACTGGTCCTCATACCAGCAGAGGACTCACTTGTAGGTTGAGTAATTCTATTTGACATTTTAGTTGTTGGAGGGTGACAAAGACGCTCATCAAACTTATAATTTCGTTTAAGTTTGGGCCTGCGCCTCCAACTATCCTCTGTCTTATCGAGTTTCCAATGAGTGGCAACAGAATTTGGAAAAGGAAGTGAAGACCATGGTCCTCTCTCATCAATTAAGGCACGATAAATATGAAGCCATTTATCCTGAGAAAAGAAAAAAAATAGCTTTGTTAACTAATGATATATAGTATTGTTTTACTGGAATAGTGCAAAAAACCTACAGCAACAACTTGCTGCTCCTCCTCAAGTGCAAGCTGTAAAGCAATTTTCCTGTTGTCATCTGAAGATAAAACTGCATTCATATTACACTGAATATCATCTTCGAAGGCTTTCTGATGGTTTGTTTCTGTTAGCAAGTGCTCGTCTAGCTTAGCACGAAGCTCCTGTAATTGTTTTAGGCGATCACCATTGACTGATACTATAGATTTTGCTTCATCAAGTGCCTGACCAAAGTAAACACTTTGATTTTATTATATAGAAACCAAATTGATTAACTGTAATCTTCCACTATTGTCAGAGGGATAGATAAGTTATTAATTGTCTATGATAAAACATGGGGAAGTTGATGATAGTTGTATCTATAAACTATATGTTCATTACAACTTTGCAACAAAAGTTATCTAGGTTGGGCTTAAATCAGTTTTTCAGCTAAATGCTGACATGATAGTATGACATGGGCAACACAACTAGCCAGTATACTGTGTTGAAGTACTAAGCCACTCTTGAGGAAAAGAATTGGGATTTTTTTTTTTTTTTTTTCCTTTCTATTCGAAGAACTTACTGGGAAACTATTAGGATTACTTCCTCAGTAGTGTCCATTACATTTATATATGTTAAGGTAGGCTTGACCACTGGCCGAGTCTAGAACCAGAATCAACAGGCCGGTTGCACACTGTTTAATGGGCTGAAACTGTAATCTAGAGATGGGATGGTTGTGGGTCAAGCCCAAGTAAATTGGCGAACCACTAGTTTGAACTGCCAATTCCAATGACGGTTAACCACTGGTTCTTAGCCAAGTGACTAATATTTACTTTAAAAAATCTTGATGTTTTTTAACCTGTTTTAGATATTTTCAATGAGTCTTTCATTTAATAACAACAACAACAAAGTTTTATCCCACTACTATATAAACATCTATATTTAAATAAAATTTACCCTATACTAATTAGATATTTTATTCATTTTCAATATCAAATTAAATAACTTTGTAAGTCATTCAATACCTTATTTCCCTAAACACTTTCCTATCGAAATATCATTTGGTCAAACTACTATTCCATTTTGTATCCCATTTAAAATTTGTTCTACTTGTGAAATTTGAATTCTAGGATAAAAATTTAAATTTCTATACTCCTTTAAGCTACTTAGATTACCTAAGTTAAGTTTATCATCTAAACCTTCAATAAAAAGTTGATGAAAATACATCTTTCATCGTTGTTTTATTTCCTCATCATTCTATTGGACCTATTGCATTCATCTTTAATGCATCTTATTTGGATAAGATCTACTGTCTTTCTTTCTCGCTTTAGCAATTCTATAAATATCCCTTTCCCTTCTTTTGTATCCAGTTGTTAATATAAGTGTTCAATGATTTCATTCGTGGCTTCATTCATTACTTAACTTTATTTTGGTACTGTATACTTTTTTAAGTTTTACTCATTTTTACTAGTGTATAATGACTTTAGATTGTTCATTTTTCTTTCACTTTCTCCCGTACTTTCTCATTCCATTATTAAGATTCTTTACTTGGTGGTACACATCCCTTTGACTCACCAAGTACACTCTCTTAGCAACTCCTTTCAACTTTAATATCATCTTATCCCATATCATATTCGAGTCGCCATGTATTTCTATTAATATTTATACTCCTATCTTCTCCTTAAATATGTTTTGTTTTTCATCCTTTAACTTTCACTACTTAATTCTAGAAGTTGTGCACATTTTCCTTATATTGAGATGCTATGACTGAGGCACATATCCAACACTACTAATCTAAGTTGAGTAGTAAATTTTCTTCATAGATAGCCTTACCATCTTTATAAATCTTTCTATCCTTTTTCCTAGCTTCCCTTTTCTTGAAAAACATTTTGGCTAGCATAAGTTCATATGCTATTGCAAAATCCAATATAGTTTATAGTCCTCATTTTTCTCTCCGATGTGCCAATTTAGGTCTCCTATTAAAATCATTTTGTTTAGCGAAATATTTTGTAATGTCTTATCGAGGTCATCCCAAAATCATCTAATTCTACTTGAGTTGCCTATGCTAATTACATAAATAGTTTCTTTAGTCATTATTATCTCGAGAGCTATAATCATATTCCCCTTTATAACTACTCTTACTCCTTTATCCTTAAACAAATTATCTACAACACTATCTATTATCTTTATCTTCTCTCCTACCCATTTTATCTTTTGTACACACAATATGCTAATTCTTCTCCTGATCATCGTATCTACTACCTCCATTGTTTTACCAATGTACATTTCTATGTTCCATGTTAGAAATATTAGACCATTAGTTTCCTATCATATTTGTTTTTATCTAACCTATAATATGAGAACTCTTGCATATTTAATACTACACTCAAATTCTCATAGAAATGTAGTGGTCTTTGATGATACATTAACCCGGCAATACAAACTCTTACATATTTAACACTAACCCAAATTCTCATGGAAATATAACTATCCTTACAGAGACATTACAATCAGACCCTGCAATTCTTTCCTTCTGGAGACCCTGCTGATTCATTTATTGAACATTTGCTTGAATCCAACACCGGCTAGCAACCTAATGCAACTCTTACCCTTTTTCATCTAGGCTTAGGATCAGCAATAGCAAACTTGCCTTTCATTTAATAATATTTATAATATTTTAATGTATTAATAGTGCGGTTCAATATAAACTAATTCATTTGTTTTATATTTTTTAATGTGAAACTATTCTACCTTTCTATTGAAGCAATTTTCAACATATTTGTCTTGAATTTTCTAATGTAGGACTATTTTACCTCTGACTCATTAAACCTATTAATCTTATTAACTCTCTTAATAGATTACTCATTGGTCTTATTTGATCTTTTTATCAATTCAACATCGAATTTATAGAGATTATTTAACTTGTACAATATATTCAATAAAACATTTGCCAAGTTTGACAATAAATTATATATATATACATATAGTGAAGACTATCATCAAATATACAAAATTAATCCAAAGATATAACTTATGTGATATATATATCTCATCGCACAAAAATATAATAATGTTAATTTTCGATAAAAA